>VZTA01025915.1:288212-408862 GCA_013398855.1 Mohoua ochrocephala | reverse complement strand
GGGTGGGGTGGTGTTTTTGTTTGGGGTTTTTTTGGTGGTTTTTTTTGTTTGCTAGGTTGGTTGGTTTTGTTTTCCAAAACTCCTAGAACCCTGGGAGAGTTTCAAGGCTTTAAAGGGGAGTTATTGTTAAGAATTTGAAGCAGGAATGGATTGATCCGTGTAAATAAAATTCATGTAAATGAAAAATTGATATCTGACTCAGACAAAACAAAAGGAGGACAAATACAGTAATCTTGTAATAAATGGTTAAAAATAGGTAAGTTCTTTAATTAATGCTGCTTGGTATTGGCTTGTGAAAAATGGATCCTCTCACACTAGCTTTTTAATAGCATTGTAAACTTATTTGATTAAATTAGTACTGTTTGTATAATCTACTTTTGCTTGCTACCTTGGAATATTTGAGAAGCAACACAAGATGACCTTCATTCCTATTAAGTTTTATTTCTGGCTGAGAGGTGATGAACTCTGAGAGTAACTAAGTCATTACCATGCTGGTGTGTGCTTGTAGAGAGGTCCTGCAATATTTTTTCAGTGACCTGAGAGACAACCTGAAGGTACTGAACAAAGTTTGCAGATGTCACGGCAGCTCAGAAGCTATAAATAATTAAAAGACAAGATCACTGTTGCAGGTTTAAGAAATAGAGACAAAACGTTAATTTCTTTGCCTAGGAACAAAGGAGCAACCAATTTGAATGTGAACAGAGGTTTTCTGTTTGTTTCCCTCTTCCCCTAAATTTAAAACTTGAATATAATTGCTTAATATCTGGGAATCCCACTCCCAAGACAACGGGTTTTTTTCCTGTTCGAGTCCCAAGAGTTCCTTGTTTGGCTGTAGGCACAGCCTCCAGAGCCAGCCCGCTGTGGGCTGTGGGCCTGTGCAGGCAGGACATGCCATGACAGCCCTTAGGACTTGCACCAGGAAGAGCTGGAACTAGGGATAAATCCAAAAATGTTGGGCTGATGTAGCAATGGAGGAGGAACAACAGATGCGGGCCCTCTGCTGAGTGGGTCAGAATCACAATGATTCTTCTGGGTGTGCTGGGTGCCTCACTTCTCTTCGGACGCCTCTCAGGCCAGTGCCACCTCCTGCTCACCACCATGGCATTTGCTTCCACTTTTCCCCAGGGGCAGCTGCAATGAGCAGGGCTTTAGTCTGGCAGGGACGGGTGGGATGGGGGGACACAGCACTGAAACATTGCTGAAGGGACTGGAAATTGTGTCATTATTGTGTGGATCTGGAAAATGGAGATTTTTAAGTAAAAAGAGGAAGAGGAGCATGAGGTTCCTTTATGATTGGCTGGGTGAGGATCCAGTTTTGGTAACAGATTCGATTTCATACAGTAAATGGTAGGAGAGGACCCCAAATTTAGTGGCTGTAGCTGGACGTGTTAAAATTTTTTGAAGTTAAAAATGACTGACATTTATTTAGCAGTAGTGATAACTAATACCCAGAAAAAAAATCTCTTTAATAGTGTGCTTGGGCTCTTGACTGCTGGCACTTTGAAACTAACTGTTGTGGTCCAAAGTATGAACTGCTCCAGACAAGGACTGAGCAAACACCAAGGCCTGGGTTATGCAGGAGAACATCTCGGTGATTGCAGCAGACCTCCTTGGCTGCACGATCGGTGATGGGAAGGGAGGAGTGAGGACAGGCAGATGCCATAAATGAACCGATCATCTCAATGAATCCCCTTCACCCACTTGAATTATGAGGGTAGGATGCTTCTCACTGTGATGACACTCAAACCTGGCTCATTCTCATCAGTGTGTCTGAGGAACTGTGTGCCTATTCACAGACTCTCAGGGGATGCTAATCAAGTTGTCATCTCCTACCTCGCTGCACTTTTAAGGAGGCACTAAGGCAATCCTTCAACACATCATTTCTCTTCATTTTTTTGGGAGGTGATATGGGACACTTTAAGTCACCAGTTAATACACAACAGTAGATCTTGAAGACAGTTGTCTTCCCTACTCCAGCAAAATAGTGGAATGACGACTCCTATGGGAGCTAATTGAAAACTAAATAAAAAATTAATCCTTTTCTTAATTTTCAGAAAATTAAATTAATATAAACTGAATCAAATGTCTCCTGAGCAAAGGACTTAATCATTGCTTATTGCCTGAAGAGCCAAAAGAGTGAGGCAATAATCCCACTGTGATTGGTATTCTCAACTGTTACCAATCTGCTTGTGTTTCTTGGCTCTGCAAATCCTTAACAAGGTAAATATCAACTCCCAATTTTTACCAGCTATCACCACCACTATTTTGCAAATCAAGGTTAGCTTCTTCAGCGCATATTTCAAAGCAGCACTGGATTTAGCTCTGTCCTGCCTTCTTCCACCCTCCATGTGGGCAGGCTCTTAACAGGAAGGATGTCTGGAAAACTCTTGAGCTTGGTGTTTGCTTATGGAAAGTTTATTTACAGCCTGGGTGTTACGGAGAGAGGAGAGTGCTTCTACTGGTGTGGGAAAGTAAAGACATAAGAAGTTTTCTTAGGATGACAGTCAGTAGGAATAAAGAATATGGCAAGCAAAACAAGTACTGTGGAATCTCGAACTGCTTAGACACAGCTGTGCGCGGTGCAACTACTAACACTTGCAGTGTGTTTGGCTGCATGAAGGACATGTATACAATAACCTAGCCCTTCCTTCCTTATGGCCAAGCTTTAATAAAAGTACTGCAGCAAAATCAGACCCTGACCTGGCCACCCTCACCTCACTCAAACTGCCTAGGTGGATTCAGTGGTCAGTGTCTGTCACACAGGTTTGTCAGATCATTAAATTTTGTCAAATCAGATTTGTCAGATCAGCAGATTCAGTACTCAGACCCACAGGGCCCACTTGTGCAAGTTCAGAGGGCTTAGGTTTAAAGCTGGTTTTGCAGCAGTAGGGCAAGTCCCCTAGGAAAAGCTGAACATATGCATGACTTTTTGCATTATTGGAGGAACCCAGAGAACTCCTCAGCAGCACAGACTTGAATGTGCTGATGCTCCATTTTAGGGCCTGCATCTGTAAATTGCATTACAAGGTGTTATAATTTGATCCCAAGGTCAAATGATGAGGCATCATCAAAATAACCTTGAAGAACCAGCAAAGCTCATTGTGGCTGCTCATTGTGAGCATCTCAGATTCTGCTGGGAGAGGCTCCTTCCTGCCTGCTGCAGGATGCTGTGCTGAGATGGGGGACTGATCTGTCTAAGAGATAAGGAGCTCCCCAGCTGTGTCCTTAGTGTTTCACGGCACTCCCTGCTCCCTTACAGTTTATATCTGTTAGACACCATGCAAAGAGACATGAGCCCAACTAGACCTAAAAACGAGACGAAAGCTTTAGGTGCTGTCTGCCAGCTTGCCATTAAATCCTAACGCTGTGTTTGCTCTTCTTTTTAATTTTTTTTTCATGATATTTGCTGGGCTTTTCCTCTAGTAAGTTCACATGATTTCCAGTGAGGTTTTTGGACCACATCCTTCTGCCTCCTGAGTTTGGATGAAGCGGATTAGCTTCAGTGCAGGTTACCATGTGGGACATGGAATGAGGGGAGCTTCTAAACCTTCTGAATTACAGCATTGTTCCTTAACAGCATTATGCGGTGTAGGCAGCCATTAATTGCTCCTGATTTGTAAATTATGAATCACTAATGAGAGTGCAGAAGAAACAGAATACAAATGAAAAGTGGATTTCATTATTAAAGCAATTTCAACTTAATTTCTGAAGATAGGAAAATAAAGTCTGATTTTCTAGACTAGAAAATAATTAAGAATTGTAATTATTAACCTAAAATGACAAATTTACATACATCATTCTCACAAAGAGCAAACATATTCAAGGTTCGGTATTCTCCTTATGTTGTATTTTGAACACAAGAAAAAGCAATGCAACCTTTCCAGAAATTGGTCAGCGAGCCAAAAGCTGATGAGCTGAAGTAGCAATTTACTCTTTAAGCAGTCTCCATTGTATCACTGGAGATTCTTTTCCTGGAAGGAAATTGCTTGATATGCATAAAGGTATCAGATGTCAGGTATGAATTACTTGATACACCTGAAATAGTTTCAGTCACACGGTGAGTTCCCTTTCGCCAAATATGAGAATAGGTCCCAGCATATTCCTGAGATGCCATGTGCGAGTAAGCACACTGTAGAGGTGCCAGCCTTCTTTCTGAGCATGATTAAACTTCCTTGTGTACACTGCCTCTTAAAGCAGTTAAAATACTTTCCTTCTTACAGTGATAAAGGCTTTGTTATGATCACAGCAGTGATTTCAGTGTTTGGAACAGGGGGGCAACCAGCCCAGCAAAGCTGCACTTCCCACTGTGCACAAACTCCCACGTGTGGAGGTCACACTGCCCACAGCAGGTGCTCCTGCACTCCTACTGCCACAGACCAGAGCCTGTGGAAAAGGGAAGACGCTTCAATAGGAAAGGAGTAATAGCAGTGTGTGAGCCTGGGAGTAGGTCTGCAGTAAAAGCAGACTAGGCAGACTTGGCTTCTCTAATAAAGAGAACTGGAAGAGAAGAATAAAAATGATGGAAAGAGATAAGGAGAGCCTGTAGCAGACCTGCAAGATGACAAGTGAGAGCAGAGCATGCAGTGTTTCTGCAGTTCATAAAGAGTCAAGGACAGTCGTCATGGGAGGGTTTTAATGACTCTACTATTGACTAAGATTAAAAATTACAGAATGACTGGGGAAGGATGAATGTTTCTGGTGGTTATTTCAGGACTGTTTTCTTGCTGCTTTTTCTTAAGCAATCAATAAGATCAGAAGCTGTAGTGGTTGGAAATGAACACTAAGCGACAAAAGATAGAGCCTTCATCTGAGAGAAAATGGTCATTATACCATTGGATTTGTTTGAGGTACTTAGGAGGAACTGTTCAAAGGCAGCAACACAGAAATATTGGATTTTTAAAAGGTAGATGGGAGGGAATGTAAAAAGGCTGGGATGAAAGTGATTGAAAGAACTATTGTCCAAAAATTCCACTCAGGAGCAGTCAGATCTAGGGCCTCTGAAGAGGAATCCTATTATACAAGTCCTTCTACTGTTAATGGTGACAAAGGAAGCCACCTTGGTGTGGCATCCCACTCTTGGCTGAGCAGGAAAATTATTGTTTAATCGGGTGCCAGGCTAGCAGGGTAGAAATTAAGTGAAGAGGATGAGGGAGGGTATTTCACCACAGAATATCATCAGGAATACTGAGAGTGGTCCTTGCCCATTCTCATAGAATAGCAGTGATTTCAGCCTACCCAGTCCTCCAGAAAATATGGAAGCTCTGGAGGCACTACAAGCCACCAGGATCGCTAATGCTAATCTGCTGCTCCCTGTGCCTCCACTCACTTAGAGAATTTCAGCTGCTACCACCTGCTCCCAAATCCCCCCTGAGTGCAGATTTTGCAGCCTGCAAGGCACAGCCTTGGACTTTATTACCTTTTCAGCAGATTCTTGCCCTTGCCTGCAGCCCCCTGCCTGCCTGAATTTCCAGTTGTCTCCCAACATAGGCCTCTGGGACCAGCTGTTTTCTCTCTGCAAAGAGAGCAGGGAGAAAGAACAATTCCCTCAGTAAATGCCATCCCTAATGTGCTGTGCTATATCCTTCTCTGCTCTGCTGCGCAGGAAGAAAGAAGAATGTAGCTGAACACTCAATAAGCAAAAGAAATGAAGCAAAATAGTTAATGTCCCTTTCATTAAAATAAGTGGTGGTTAAAAAAGCCAAGTGGAAATCAAGGTTGCAGATTTGAATAAGTACCAAGTTCCTTTTTATGGAGGATTTCCATTTATAATAAGTTAATAAATGAGAAAGAAATGTCTAATATTTTTATAACATGACTAGTGTGTGTTTATAGACCATTATAAGATGATCAGAAAAAAGCGTTACAGATGGTTACCTGTTGAGGCTGTGATCAAGCTGGGGGACTCTTAACAACTGATCATTTTTTTAATATCTGTTCCTTTTCTGAATCCTTTACAAACCCTGTGCAGAATCTTCACATGAAATAAGACTAACTACCGAGTGAGGTACAGATATGTCACACACTGCTGTTTCTTGGATGCTGTAGCCTGCCCTGCCCTGGCTCCTGCCAAGTGGAGCTGCTGCTGGCAGCAGACTGAGGATGGGGTGGGTTTTGCTTTGCAGTAGCACTGTGGGGCTTTGGAGTCCTGGCAGGGAAAAGAGGGACAGGAGAGAACTGTATTTATTAGGTAAAATACTATGTTTCCAGTGGACACCTTGAGGGGCTGTCAGCACGTGTGAGGACTGACTGTGCTCATCTGGGCACAATTCAGCCTCCCCACCACTGTCCCTGCTGGCAGTTTTCTGTCAGACAGAGAAAATAGGCAAAAAGGTTTATGTGGATAAAATTCACTTTCTAATTATCTCTCTTCAGAAGCCTGGCTCCCAAGGGAGTAGGAAGAAGTTTGAGTCTCTTCCTTTTCAGGATCAAAATATTTCATGCTGGTTTCTCTGACTTCCACCAGCATGTGTCCCATTTTGTCTTCCTCAGTGAGCTCTGTGTCAGACCCCATGTTCTCTTCGTGGCAGTCCTAATGTTTGGGAGAAGCCACAATCTGCTCCCCACCCCTGCGCTCTGGCTGCTTCTAATCAAGGCCAGGTGTGATAAGGGGCAGCTGCAACCTGGGAGGAGCATGGGACTGAGCTGGGCCCTGTCTCTGTGGGGCTCAGGAGCTGCAGTTAAGCTCAGGCCCTGGCCCAGCTCCTTGTGTGTGCTCACACTTGGCTGATTCTGGCCTTGTCCTGCTAAATTGACTTCCTGGCTTGACCCTGAGCCTGTGTCCTCCCTGCAGGCTGAGTTATGTGGGGCCATTCCTGGTGATGAAGAGGATGCTGCCCTGTGCCTGCCTTCTTGTCCTCATTCTTGGCTCATCCTCCCTTGCTGAGCAGACCACTTGTGATGATCCAGGTAGGAAAAATCTGTCTGAGATTTCATTTTTTTCACCTCTGTATTTTTGAGTGCTTTCTTTGGTTTGTGATAAGATACTGGGAATTGGAGGGGGCTACCCCTGTGTCTTCTGGGTTGGTTTTTGAGGTGGTTTTGTGGAATGGGATGACTTCTTCCTGTTTGCATCTTCAGGGATCTCTTCCTAAAAAGTGTGCTACTTGCTATTGCAGACTTTGTCTCTCAGTTGTTCTGAATTTTTTTCATATTTTTGCCAAAGAGAAAAACCTTTTGGACCAGTCTTGTAGAACAAACAGGCTTGTGCACACCGGCACAGTCCCACCATCTCTAAAGTAATTGGCCCTTCTCACTTAAGCACCTCTGCTCTGTGCTGTCCAGGAGGAGACTCGGGAGTCTGCTCTTCCCTGCCTCTGGGGCAGGAGATGTTTCTCCCATGGTCCGCAGTTGGTTGAGGCAACTGTGTGTGCAGCCGCTTGTAATTCAGGCAATGGGCTGTGTAATACCTGCTTACTGCTCCAAATCCCTGCCTCTGGCTGTATCCTGTGCTGTCCGGGTTGGTGTTGCTCAGTTGCTGCTGAATGCTGGTTCAGGATTCAGTGCAGTGTTTTCCAGGCTGAGCACCAGGCACTACCCAAGAGAAAAATCCATCAGATTTCCCTGGGCTGCAGCCAGAGCCAGAGAGGTCAGCTACCAGTGTCGTCTGAAGAGGCTCAGCCCCAGCTGGAGGTACTTAGGATGGTGATGGAAGGGAAAGGTGGAGGCAGTTTTGCAGCCTTTCCTTTCTCACAGCAGGCATTATGTCTCCAGTGAGGAGGGACTGCTGCTGGGTGGAGGGGCAGCTCTGTCCATCCCTGGCTGTTTTTCTTCCCCCCGTTAATCTGCAGTGGGTCTCACAGTGCATAGGTTTCTGCCTACTGCCTCCTCTCACCTGCCATCCTCTGCAGCCTCCTTTCTGCTTGGAGGGTTCAGCAGAGAGCTGCCTTTGTACCCGATATTACATGGAAACAAGTTCAGCACAGCTCTTAATTACAGATGCTGTTTTGGACAGCAACTTAACAATTAAGCAGATTCTTCAGGAAAGAATTCTCTCCAAATCAGCTCGTGATCTAGCTTCGAGAGTGATTGTGGGAAGGTAGCTAATCCTTGGCCTTGGAGAGTTGTGGGGTTTGGGTTTTTTTGTTGGTGTGGTTGTTGTGTTGTGTTTCTTTAATAAATAGCAGAGCAGTTGTTTTAACATGAAAAATGAATCTGTAGCTTGATAAAGTAAATCTGTATAAAATACTAACCTTTTATTTATGTAGCCCTTCCTTTGGGCATTTCTTTGTTCATCACAGTTTATGATACGGAGTGCAAACTGAGTGGCTCTGTACAAATAACACTCTTCTAACATCCGTAATCTCATATGATAAATTTTTTCTTGTCTCCAGATATTTCCTTGAGACCAATTCTAGGCATAATATGGCTAGACTTTATGATTTTAAAAGTCATAATAGTGGATAAGTACATCTTCTGCATCCTTAGGATAGTGGGTAATACTCATTTGAATGTACATTCTCCTACCCATACCACAGCAGTTCATAAAACCACATTTCTGATGAAGAACAGTGTAAACAGGCAAGCAGTGAGAGTTGTCTGAACAGAGCTTTGCCGTTTTTAACCAAGAGGGAGGAAGGCTCACCTGGACACTGCAAACTTGGTGTACTCCTCAGAAAGGAAAGAGGAGACAAACCTTCCAGTGGCAGAAGCCAATATGCCTTCATGGAAGTCAGTTTGCACAATACACCTGGTGTTTTCCCCCTGTTTGGGCACAGAGAAGGACAAAGAGGTTTGGAATTTTCTCTGTTTCATGGCAGTGTCATCACAGGATATGAGCCCCCGTCCCAGTGTGGGAAGTGAACCTGTGAACTGGCTTAGAAACAGAAATGTTTCCCAAAAGAATCTGGACAAAATTGCAGAGCACGATTTAATGCAAGAAAGAGGGCGGGCACTGGAAGGTCAGCGTGATGACAGATAGTATTTCATTCTGCTTAGAGCTGTGCAGCTGTTTGCTGTTGCAGGAGGGTGGTGAGGGAAGGACAAACCCCAGAAGCAGTATATCAGGAGATCATGGCAGGGTGTCGTGTGGAAGTGTTTGCTCCTGGAGGTGCCCGCCTGCCCTAGGCAGGGCAGCCCTGGGGGACCGATGGCTTTATGCTCTTCCAAGCTGCAGGTACTGTGGTGTGGATTTATGGAGAGGAGGGGAAGAGCCCATGCTTCAGCCTGCTCTGTGTCCCATCGAGGTCTCCTGTGGAATTATTCTCACACTGTTCTGTGCTTTGTAAGGAATAGTGACACCAGTTCCTGGGGGGTCAGGGAACTGCCATCCCACAGCACCTGTGGCCCGCCTCCAGAAGTTATCGTGACCTAGCATGGAGCTCAGGGGGTTTGGAAGATTGTTCATGGAAGAAGTTTGTGCTTGGCAGTGTCTCTGTTCCACAGCTTTATACACAGCTTGCTTGACGCGTATTTTCTTAGTGAAGAACAGGTGACTGTGTGTTTGGGTGCGGCGGCACAAGTAATTCTTTTTGCCATTATCAGTCTATCATAGCTTGCAAAACCTGGTGATTATCATATTCATCAAAACAGATGACATCTTTCTCAGACAGATTAATTAAGGGTAAAGGCATAAATTGGCATGGTAAATCACTCTTACAAAAATGTGACTTTCCTGGAATTATACCTTAGTATATGCTGCACTGACTTATGCAGCTTTTGCTGTTACCATAATTGAAAATGCAGAAGACATTAACTCTTGAATACCCTCAGAAGTTATTAAGCAAAGAAGGCACACATTATTCTAAATTCCCATGGTTCTTGTTGTGCACAATTTTGGCCCCTCATTCTTTGGAATTAAAATAGAATGGAAAGTGCGTTACAGATAACCAAAAAATATGCTTTGAATTTCTGCATTTTAGAAGGAAAAATAAAAGCCCCTGTCAGTGGTTGAAAATCTAACCCTGTTCATATGTTTTCACTAAGTAAGTAACTCTCTCAAAGTGAGTGATTTGTGGGAGGGAATCTGTGGAGACTTCCCTTGAAATTTCTGGTTTATTCCTTGTGTTTAGCACAATGTTCCTGTAAACTTCATAGTTTTCTTGCTGCTCCTGGTCTTACTATACACAAGCAACATCTTAACATAGGGGAAATGACTGTCTTTACATTTAAAGGTGGTTTCCCCACTTTACTTGGTGTAGTTGTGTCTGATTGCAATGGTAGGAGAACCGGGGAATGCCCCTGACCATGGGGCAAAGGAAGTCAGCTAAAGGTAAGAGTAACTTCATGTGCAAAATACGGAGAGCTCAGACTGGCACGAGGAATCCGGCTGCTGGTGTGGTCACCCATGTGTCTGTCTAGTAAAGGCATCTGCATGTCATATACTCTCATGTCGTGAGTGGAGTTGAAAGGCTCGTGTGGCTCTCTGTGCCCTGGGATGGGCTGTTTCACCTCTCTCTCTTGAAGCTCTTCCATTACATATTGTTTGGGCTTTAGGAAAGGCCAAGACAGAAACGACCACCGTAGTCTAGCATTAGGATGCTCACCTGAGATTTGGGGTGGGAAGGTTCCCCATGTCTCATCTCCTCCACTCGGTCTGGGAAATGAGTGTTTGTGGGGTGAGGTGGCTGATCCCCTAAGAGAGGTGGACTTGACATCTCTCAGGAACAGCTCCCATGAGGTAAGGTAGCTCCTTCCACGTGAAACTGCAAAAACTGGTCCTCCTCCTCTGCTTTTGTTCAGAGGTGTTGGTACAACTGCTTTCTGTGTCCCTGTGTGTGGGGGACACCCTCCCCACCAGGGCTGGAGCGTAAGGCAGGAGGTGCCAGCTCTGCATCTGTCAAGACTGAACATGCAATTGGATGTAACTGAAGGAAAATTCTGTCAGTGTGGAAGGAAAGCTGGGGTCTCAAACATACCTGGACACATCCAGGGTGCAGCAAAAGCTCTCAGAGTTGCAATTTTTGGCTGGAGTTAAATGTAAACAACACATGTGCCTCTCTCCCTTTGTCCTTTCTGAACACTCTCCAAGTTTCTTTTCTGGATGTAGTCTTCAGCCTCTTCTGACTGCTGTCTCATGTTCTCTGCTAGGTTGGCGGGTCCCTTTAGCAAGGCATACTCTGCATGCTGCTGTGTGTGTTGTCATAACAATTGCACAGATTTTACTGGGATGTATTTATGCATATAGGACCACTCAAGAACCATAGCTTGAAGTTCTGAGACTCACCTTCCCACACGCATCAGTGATCCTAAATAAGTAATGAACTAAATGTAGTTAAGATGCAAATGTAAATTATCTTATTTTCAGCTTGGCTTGCATTAAGCTGTTAATTTCCATTAGCGTTAATGAGAAAATACACCCAAAGGTTTTCTCCAGGCAAGAGTTCTTATCCTCCTAACAATAATTTCACTTTTAGAGTTTCTTTCAATTGAGGATATTTGTATTTTGCAAACTTAATTAAGAATTAATTAATTAACAATATCCCTGGAAGGAACAGCAAATGGCATTTTCCTGATTTTACCAGTGAGTGAGTGGAGGTTGCTCAGTGGGATGTGGGACTCCTGGCTCTGATGTTGACATCTGAACCACTCGTGCCACCATATTCAACTTACTGGGGACTTTGACAAGTTTCTGTCTAATGTCCATCCATATTTATCATCTAACGTGTCACTTCTTTGAGAGTCGTTTAAATGAGTTGCTGTATGGGAGAGCTGTACTTTTTAGTCAAGCACCTCATTTGAACACAGCAGTTCTCTTTGTTCTGTTTGCTGTTCTGTTGAACACCCACAGATCTGTTGAGACATTTGTATCTGCATTTATAAAAAGCAGACAATTTCTGTCTGCAGAAACAGATCCCATTTTGGCTGTGAGCTGTGACTGGCACTATGAAACACCACACCGGGATATGTACCCTATGATTTCCTACCGGGTATCTCTGTATGAGCAGCCTGTGTGTTGTTCACTGTGGCTAGCTAATTTCTACAGATTCATTCCATGTAATATTTGTTCCTATCGCTCAATCAGATTTGTAAACCAAATTCACAACTGATGGGGAGTATGTTTCTCTTTGCAATTAGGATGATTCACCAGTGGCATAACTAATGGAAGAACAGGAAACTGAGAAATTATACCCTTCTGCTGGAATCTGGGGGTGGAACTTGGGAACAGAGATGGTAGGAAACAGAAAGATAGAATGAGAATGAAGAGGAGAGGATCAAAGTGCTAAAAAGAGGCAAGGAGATGTGGAGATGAGACATTGGAACAAGAGAAGTGATTACAGCACACAAGAAAGTCTGGGGAAGTGGCTGTGCATAAAGAAAGAGATTTTACTTTCCACAAAGGGAAAGAGATGATGAAAGAGGGGCTGGCAGAGTTTGTTACTGTCTGTCTCTGATCACTTCTTCACTGCTGTGCAGCCTGTATGTTGGACAATACCATTGCTTCGGGTGTATTTTTATCCCTTTTCCTTCGAGTCCCGTTCAGAGAACTGTATGATCATGTGAATCTCAGTTTTCATTTCAAAGAGTCTAGCTGGCATAACCTGGTTGGAAACTTGAGAAGTGGACTCTTAAGAATTCAAGCCTGAAAGGAAAAGAAAACATCTTTGAAATTGTCTTAATGAAGGATGATACAATTATTTATGTTGAACAACTGAAAAGGAAAGAGTCTTGTAAATTTTGTGGGGTCTTACCCTTTCTGTAGCTCTACACTAATGTTCTTAAATCTCTTGACTTGCATTTTAACTTCGCATCTTAAAAAAATAGGAAAAATAAAAGCTACCCCCTTTTCTACCTGTATCTCTCTTTATCATCTCTTTTGAATTCTAAAATCTTATTTGGAGAAGAAACAATTCCAAACTGTAATAACCATGTCTCTGAGTGGTTTTGTGCTGGATGGAAGTTGCTAATCCTTTTATGTCATCCTTTGTGAGGATGATCCTTGTCTAGTCCTATATATTGATTATAATTAAGCATTACACAAACCCTTTATAATCTTAAAGGATTATCCTTTTATGTTTTTCTCTCTTCTTTATTTTTTTGAATTAACTCTTTTGTACCCTGGCTGATCAACTAGCTGCCCTTTTTTTTCTTAAACAGAAATGTTGCCGAGTGAATTGATTTCCTATTTGCTTATGTTTAGCTTTTATGAAACATGCAAATGGACACTTCCAGGGCTCAATATTGCAGGTTAGTGTGAAAGTGGACATCTCTGTCGTGTGTAGGATGGGGAGCCAGAGCCCATTCATACATACACTGATTAATAGGGATGATCGCAAAGAACATTGAAATTGTTTCTGTGCCAAAGCATTTGTTCCCGTGTATTGGTTTATACCTGTGCAGCTTTGCTGGCTTGGGGAACAGTCCTCACACATAGCCATGATGAATAATCTGGTTTTTTGGGATGTGTGTGTTTGGTTTGGTTTTGCATTGTTGAAGAAAAAAATTAATTAACTGCATCATTTTTGAGGAATCATGCCAAGTGGCAGAGTAGGATCCAAGTCACACTTGAATTTGGTCTGTGTGGCCAGAATTGTATGTAATTAATATTTTTCCCTTTAGGACTGGGACACAAAGGGCCATTTGTCAAACAACTAGTTCCTAGAGGCAACCTCAGAGCAAATAATTTTTTAAACAAACTCCAATGAATTGTCTGGACACATTTCTACTCCTAACTCACCAGCCCTTGCAACCATGGGGTTTGCTGCTCATTTTAAGAGAGTACTTCTCTGGTATCCTGTGACCCCTAAAAGCGAGTATGTTGCACTAACCTTAAATTTACACTAAACAGTTTTTCCTTCTTGCTCCTAGTTACTAAGAGGAGGTGAGGTTGGTAATTCCTGGTGCCAGGTCAGGCAAGGAGCTGTATTTGTCAGGTGGAGGCCAGCACCTGTCTTGAGGAGCAGTCACGTAGCTGAGAAATGCCCTGTGGCAAATTCTGACAAGGCACAGCAACTAAACAAAATGTTTGAAGAAGCCATGTAAAGCAAAGGTACGTGGCTGTTTGTACCTGTGTTGATTACTGTGTTGTAAACAGAGATTTGTTTATAAGGAAACAATAATAGAAACTGGAATTTGGTGATCCTCCTGCCTGTCTGTGACTCACCATTGCAAGGGCAGGATGTGGTGATTGGAAGAGGCAGCTGTGTCCGTAGGATACTTGCTCAAGATGTTCTGTGTGGCCTAGGGAGACACTCCTGCCCCCTGCTCTGGGGGTCTTACACTGGGCATTTGTCAGACCTGTGAATTTGTGTAGGGTCTCACCTTGACCAGAGTCACCGGGTGCTTCCATAGCATAAATAAACAACAGTGCAGTACGGAATGCACTACTGTGAACAGCAAATGTGCTGTGCCAATAATCAATATTAGCTGGCAAAATGTCTTGAGTACTGGTTACAACTGTACTCTGAGCACAAGACAAAAGTTATGACAAGGTTAATTAAACATTGTTTCTGCTCTGCCATAGCAGGTGGCTGGGAACAGACTTTCCCAGGCTACCACTTAATTACAATTACTGTAGTTACAGGGTTAAGCAATAAACTCTCTTTTGGCTTTCAGCAGGTCAAATTATTCATTAACAACCTCTGGGCAAAGCCTAGCCAGCTCATATGCTTAAAAACCAATTAGATTTATCCCTGGTTTTACTAAGGTTCCCTTTGGTCTTAAAAGGTTCATCAGCAAAGTTGGAAGGAACTGGATCTGCAGTCAGTCTTTTGGGGCTGCACATTTCCTTTCTTCCTCCTTCAGGGTTAATGCAGGATTCCTTCTGATATAAATCCAACCCCTTAGATTATTTGGTGTGGTTTGTCTCTCTGTAATTAAGAATCCACTGACAAAACTGGCTTCAAACTGTCTGTTAATGGCTTCTTAGCAATGCCTATTCTTCTGGTGTGTCCCCTATAATATTGGGGGAGTTTAGGTTTTTCACTGAAAATCTAAGATGTGAAACCTGAGTTCTCCTTTCTGTACCTTTCAACCTACTTCTTCATAGGACAAACTGCACAAGGTTATGCATTTATGAGCACTATTCTAGTTTTTAATCTAGAAGTCAAAACTAAGCCAACTTTTCATCAAAAGTTTTGATTAAAAAAAAGTCAAAAAATGACAACTTCTCATCCAAGTCCTAGAATTCCCCTTCCTTTGGCACTAGCAAAATGTTGGGGAAGCAACTAAACCCAAATTCTTTTCAGACCCTCATTCACAAAGAGTTGAGGTTTTTTCTTTGCATCTGGCTTTAGCAGGTGTAAGAGCATTGCCAGCAAAGCACTCATCCCCAATCCTCTGGAGTCCGTGATGGGCGGGGCCCAGGGCTTCCAGGTTTCTAACCACCCAGTGTTCTCCCTTCTCCTAAAGAACTCTTTGCTGTCACTGGTAATGTAGGTATCTAGTTCAGTGGCTTTTCTTTTTATGAATTTTGCTACCTGAATAGAATTTATAATATACAAAAAGCCATCCAGTGCCGAAATAATAACACTGCTGTGCTACCAGATGGAAGCAGCCTTGAGCCTGTCAGGATTATCTCTTGAAGAGTCTGCAGGTAGTGATGGCTAGGTCACATCCCATGATGTGATTCTGGAAATCAAAGTTTTTCAAAGAAACCGAAACTAAAATTACATTTTGTGGTTTTACAAGCAAACTGACATTTCAAAGTAATTTTAATGTAATAACATAAAGCAAAATAGAAGCTAATTCCCTAAAGCAATGTAGCAACTTCAGACTGTGAAGGCTGTTCAGCTTCAGTGTGACAAAAAATGCTGCTGTAACAAACTAGATAGTGAGGAATTGGATGGACTCGCTGTGAGCACATCCTTCCTAACAGGAGCCAGAAACACCAGAGAGTTGGCGCTGCCCTACCTTGCCTTGTGCTGCATCATAGGGGTGGGACGGAGGGGTTTGTCCAGAGGTTGGTAAGTTCATGGCAGTTACCAAAAGAAACACTTTGGACAAAGCACCAGGGTATTTAACTTTGGCGAAGCTGCAACACTCGTTAAATAGTTTCTTCCACTAGACAGGCTTGCCCAAAGGCCTGTCCAACTTGAACATTTTCAGCTACAGCTTCTCTGGGGGACCTGTGCCAGAGCCTCACCACTCTAAAAGGGAAGAATTTCTTCCTATTATCTAATCTAACCCTGCCCTCTGTCAGTTTAAAGCCATTTTCCCATGTCCTGTTACTCCATACCTGTGTAAAATGTCCCTCCCCAGCTCCCTTTAGGTACTGGAAAGTACTCTAAGGTCTCCCCAAAGCCTTCTCCTGTCCAGGCTGAACAACCCCGACTCTCAGCCTGTCTGCATAGCAGAGGTCAGCTCTGGTCATCTTTGTGGCCTCCTCTGGACCCACTCCAAGAGGTCTACATCCTTCTAATGTTGGGGGGGCCCCAGAGGTGGATGCAGCACTGCAGGTGGGGGTCTCAGCAGAGCAGAAGGGCAAAATCACTTCCCTGGATCTGCTAGTCCCGCTGCTTTTGCTGCAGCCCAGGACACAGTTGGCTTTTGGGGCTGTGACTGCACGTTGCCCGGTCATGTCGAGCATCTCATCAATCAACACCCCCAAATCCTTCCCCTCTGGGCTGACTGCTCTAGATCCAGTCTCTGCCCAGCCTGTATTTGTTAAAGCATTGTTAAAGCAATCTTTAAAGCATTTAGATTTAGGTTGTTAAACTTCTGTGTGGAGAGGATGGAAAGCTGTGATGGAAGAGGAGCTTCACTGCAGGTATCTTTCCAAAAGAAAGGCTCATCCCTGGCTCTCCTACAAGCTCTAACTTCATCGCCTCTCATGACAAATGAGGCCAAAGGATGCAGTGCTTTTGCTTCCTTCTCTGTTCTTACTGGCTTTCTTCCCAGAATTTGGCGTTGCTCTGACTTTAATTTGCCTCTTACAGTCTTCAACAGCACATTTGTGCTTTTAAAATTCTGGATTTACACCATTTTCTGGTGTGAGTTAAAAGCCCATTTGCAGCTGCTGTTGTATTAAATGGGTTTAATAGCTGTGTCTGCCTTCTGTGTGTGTGTTGCTTTGCTGCACACCAGCAGTGTTGTACAGTGTAACACACAGGAGGCTGTGACCACCCCTGGTTTGTACACTCAGCCAGAGGTCAGGGGAAGGCTTGAGGTGCAAAGGCTCAGTTCTGTCAGGTCCACAGCATTTAGAAATTAGGGCTTTAATAAGGCTGGCGAGACAGGGGGAAAATGCTGCTGCAGGACAGTCAGTGTCGAGGAGCTGACAGGTCCCACCAGTGACGGCAGGAAGGTGCTGCTATGCCCAGGGCTCCTGGTGCTGATGGGGCTGAGTGCTGTGACTGCAGACAGGATCCCTGCTCACACAGCAGTAAACACCTTACAGAAAAGGGCCTGTGCCTGCTCTGTGCCGCAGACATCGCCTATTTCACCTACGCTTTTGCTGTCACTGCTCAGTGTCTTTTGCTGTTTTGGCTCGTGAGCACCACGATGCTTGATTCTAGTACTCTACAGGGGCAGCCAGAGACCTGAGGGGCTTGAAACCACCAGTAATTCAGGAAGGACTTTTTGGGGAGACCTTAGAGTTGTTATTGTGTTACTGGTACGCATTTACTGAGTTTAATTCAGCGGATCAGGGGGAGGAAATGCACACAGGAATGGAGGGCAGGGAAGGTCCAGGGAGGAGGAAAAGAGAAAAAGACTGAAGTATATTTTATCAACTTATCAGAACATTTGATGGTGGGAATTACTTGAGTGCATGTTTTTTTGTCTTTTCTCACAGCACTGCTTACCAAAGGAAGAGCCCAAAATAGTGCAGTAGGGTGCAGTCTGTTAGACAGCTTTACCCTCTGCACCAAAGACTTGAGAGCCTGAAGAAATCTTATGCATGAGTTAGAGGGACTTCTGGCAACACAGGTTAAATGCACATTGTATTACATGTAAGTGAGCACGGCTGAAGCACAGAAAAGGGAAACTCTCGATGCCCAGGCAAGTGGGAGAAGCTTCCGTTGTACTGTGGGGCGAGTCTGGGAGGTGGGAGAACCACTTCTGCAAAGGTCAGCAGCAGGTATCTGCTGGCTGCTCATTTCTCAGAAGTGCAGTTACACAATTGAGTGAAGTGCTGCTGCTGGTACCTTTTAGAGAGTATGAGCAAGAAATAGGAGCTGGGTTCGTATAGTGCAATAACAGCTGAAAACTAAAGAAAAAACCAGAAAACTAAAATTAGGGGGACTTTTCCCAGCTGGACTTTTACGCTGATTTGAGCGTAGTGGTATTTCAGAAATACCCAAAAGACACAACTCTGACTCTCTGCACTCTTTGTTGAAAGAAGACTCATTTGGAAATTGAGTATTGCTCATAATGCTTATGATTTTGATATGTTGGTTTACAGAAGGGAGGCATATATTAAAAATAATGAAGTAGCAGTGGCATTTCAATGCTGCTCAGTTACAGCACACGTCTCTTGAGGATGACAGTTGGTAGTCTGCAGGTGTGACTATAACCCGCATTTCTCTGGAGATGACTTTTTTGGCCGTGTTTGCAAAAATGTCATACACCTTTGTTGCCTTTGTCTTCCATTTTTTAGCTCTTAGTTTTATGGGAGGGAGGACGACAAGGGAAAAGGTGGGGAAGAACATGACAAAGGGAAGAAAATAAATGAGAAGTTTGCTATTCCAGGAAGGTAAAGAAGAAAGAAGGCCATTCCTGGCAGTGCCCCAGGAAAGTGCCACTCAGCCGTGACTGATTCTCCTGGGGAGAGTTGCTTCCCTTCCAGAGTAGTCCCAGAAGACTACTTTGAGAACTTGCATTTACAAGTGATTTCAAGGATGTTCCTTTATCAGGGCTGCACATCAGAAACTATATAAATTAACACTCTCATTAGAGCCCATGAGTAGTTACAGTTTGTCTCTTAAGAATCACCTGAGAACGTCCCTGTTTAAATGTAAATGCAGCCTTCCCACGGGGCTGCAGGGATTTCTCCCACAGAAAGCACAGAAAAGAAGGGGGCAAGTGAAAAGGAACCTTTTTGCGCACCAGATCTGAAGGATGAGGATTTCTTTCTCTCCGGGTAAAATTTGTTATTTCTGTACTTTTATGCCCTGTAAGTCAATAAGACATAACCCCAAACCATTGTGTTTTAACATACTGGTCAAGTAAAACTAATTCCGCAGTTTCAGAACAATCCTTTTTCAGCGGTTATCACAGTGCCTGTTTTGATACTGTATTGCCCCTAAAAGGAAATACAGTCCTTTAGGAACAAAGGACCTAGATCAGAGAAGAGGCAAAATTCTAGTACCAGCTGCACAGAAAACACAACCCTCAGAACGCCACCACAGTCTTATTTTGGATTTGAGTCCCTTTCCGCTGGCCAGCTCCTGTTCTCGTGCTTCCAGACTGAGCAGCAGCCAAAGCTTGAACTGCTGCAAGGCTCCTGTAAAGAACCTGTTTCTTTGCCTGAGTTTGTCTGGAAACCTCAAAAATAGGGACTTTTTATTTGGAGATGGCAGAAGATCTGCCAAAACCAGGGCTGGGCAGGACAGGGCTGTAGAGCAAGAGGCAGTCCTATGGGAAAACTTGTGAGAGGCTGGATGGTAAATCTGCCTCCAGGGCTGGGAAGCGCCCCAGGGAAAGGGTACACGTGCAAGAACTCTGTGAACACTGTGCTGTGCACAATTTAAGCTTACCTGCTTTCTGTTTAGTCATTGAGCAATTGGTGTTGCAGTCTTTCAAAAGCAAATGCAGAGCTCCCTTTATTCAGAATAAACTGAATTCACTGGGCCATTGTGCTGAAGGCACAGCTTGAGCTAAGGTAAAAGTTGCACAAAATTAGCTGTGCTGGTTATGAGAGACTAGGCCAGGTGAATAAAGCATAAATGCTTTTACATGGTTTTGCTAGAGACAATTTCTTTCTTAGTTTGAGAAACTGATACATATTTTCAAACCAGTTCTGGTACTAGATACTTGGCTGGTTTTGTTTTCCAGAACCTCAGGTTTGTGTTTAACAGGCTGCCCCCTGGAAGTCAGGTCTCTTCTTCGGTGTCCTCACCCTTCTTTCAGATATTGAGCATTTATTGCGAGGGCTTGATCCAAAGCCTGTTAGTCTCTCCACTTTCTTCAGTGAATTTTGGTTTGTACAGCTCACTTCCGGCTGGAGGATTACTTTATTCTGTTAGAACCTCTAAAAATTACCTCAGGCCCACCGACAATTGGCACAGCTGTTCTTTGAGTCCGTGCAAGACTGTTAGAAACAGGCTCTCCATGGATCTGAAAACCACAGATTAAGAATCATTGAACGAAACAGAGTTCAAATAATTCCTCAAGCAATAATGGATACTTTTACCTGCTTCTCCCCCTCCCAGCTCTGATCAAATCCAGCCTTTTCTGTTTTACCTTAATGGGTAGAAGGCAGTTGAAGCAGTGCACTGGCAAATGAATGACTATAGGAAAGCACAATTGATTCAAGGAAGTTACCCTTCGCATGAGCCACTTAAGGGGAAAAAATAAAATTGCTTCATATAAAACTCCATGGTTTACTGCCTAATCTAGGAAAGGGTAGTAAAATAGTACTGAGTTGGAAATTTTTTAATTAAGCCCATGCTTGATGACTTAAAGTTTGTTTATGATTTCTAGCCAAGATTAATGCACAATAGCAAGCCAAACAATTTATTATTTCAGAGCTTGTTGTCATGTAATTTGTAGAACTGAGTGAAAAAGAGATTATTACATTCAAACGCATTTATTGTTCTGTAGCCTGGGGTTTTTCTTTTGGTTGTGTTTGGCAGTTTTTTCATAAAGTAAAAGTAAATAAATTAAAGTACTGAAGCAATTCTTGGAATTTCCCCAGAGGAGTGGGATACTCACACAGGCTTCAGACCAGAAGCTCTGAACTCCATTGATCAAGGCAGAAGGCTTGGGTTTCCTCAAAGCTGTAATCACATATTGTTATAGATGTAGAATAGAAGCGGGTAAATCATTGGTCTAATCTTTAAAACAGCCTGTTTATTAAGGGAGAGATTTAGGATATAAAATTGCATGAGAACACGTACCTTTATACCAGCCTTGGATTTCCAAAACCTTATGGAAGAGGGGTTCTCAGCTACAGAACTGGTCACAGGAAACAAAAAACTGCAGAATCCTTACTGCCAACTTCATTTTTTCTAATGAACTAGCTACAACCACCTCATTAAGGAGACCGTTCTTGATCAAACTTTTCTGTCAGTTTTCTTAATCACCAAATTGAATTTCACCTCTTTCAACCTACGAACTATTATTCTTCACCTTAGTGACAGGACTTGATTTAAACTATTCCTTTTCATTCACTATGTTATTACAGTTAAGGATTAAATGTTAAAAAGAAGCCATCCCAAAGCCTCACTGTACTAAAATGGAAATCTTAATTTCACTAAAATTAAATGACACAAATTTTCAGGGTATGGCTGTATGAAGAACCTCTCACCTCATCTCAAAGCCGTTTAGAGGTTTCTTCCAGTTGTTCATTCCTGACCCCTTATGCCATTAGTTCAGGAGCCCCCCTCAGTTGTGGCGGGGGTGTGCGGCCTGGGATTTCACTCTGAGCCCCAAAAGAATTGCTTTTAGTGGGGAGGAGTGGGAGCAGGATGAAGAACGTCCTACCCAAGCCTTTGCTGCAGGAAGTGCTGGACACAATGTGCTGAGAGCCATACAGGAAACAGAGTGGGGTTTAGGCTGCCAGCAGGATTTTACCCTTAATGCTTCTATGTGATAATTTGGTGATAGGAAATTATGACTAACTGAATGTTAGTTGGACAAGATGCGTATCTTGAACGAGACATCTGGGGCCCAATTTTTACCCTTCTCATAAAGTCTTGGACAAGGCTGTCCGAATTTGGATGTCGTACAGACAAGTTAGGCTGACAGTGGCCATGGGATCTTTTAGAGTTGTGGTATGTTTACATCACTCAAGTGAAATTTTTCAGAAAAATCTGAAATTGCCCTGAGAGATTTCCCTTTGAAAGGTAGAGGCCACTGTCAGCAAAGCAGCAGTTGCTGGGCTGAGTGCTGTTCCTTTGTCACAGACCGAACGTGGAAGAAAAGGCCATGTGAAAGCAGCTCAGCACTCCCCTGGTGCCCCCCTCCCTCTGGGCCTGCTGTGTGCAGGTACATCCCTGTATGCCGGAATATATCTGGTACCTGGCTGGCCCCAGCTGTGAGAGCCTTTCAGTCACACAGCAGAGATGTCCCTCTCTGGGCAGTGACATGGATCTCACCAAACAAGATGTGACCGAGGCAGAGAGGCCTTTTCAGCTACTTACATTTTACAGAAACTGGGAACATCTGCTGTCATTCTGTGCCTGTACAGATCTCAGAGCAGTGTTCCAAAACTCTGCACCGAGTGTTCCTACCTGCTGTGGTTTGAGTGCAGACATGCAGAGTGCCATATATTTTATTTAACCCCTTCTATGCCACTTTGGATTGTGAGACATGGGGTGAGTGCTGGGAGGTTGCACCTGATGTAAGGCCCTTTGCTGTTCAGCTCCCTAAGGCACAGGCTTTCATAGCAACCCCGGCAGAGCGTAACGCCCCAACCATGCCCCGGGGCTCCTATACCAGGTGGATCTGCTGGGAGCCCCTGGGGTGCTGGAGCAGGGCAGAAGCCTTGGCAGTGTAGTGACAATCCATGAGATGCTGGAGTTGAGTAGAGCAACAGTTGTTGCCCCAGTGCCATGTGTGGGAGAGCTGACAGCTTTCCAAAGAGCCAGAACAGCCTTCAGCTGCTGTCTCCCATGGAGCCCTTCTGGATTCCTTCTTCTGTCCTCCCCTCCCTCAGAGGATTGTGTGGCAGAGGGGATTTATCCATAGCCATGTCTCCTTTGCTCAAAGACCTTCCTCCCATTATTTCTGATGTCCTCATTCTGACCCAGTGCTGCTTCTCCTTTTTGTGCTCATCCTACCTCCCCTGGGATCAGGGCACTCTCCTTGAAATGATTAGCACTTGCTTCTACTTTTTCTCTCCAGCTCTTTTTCACAAATCCAGTAGAGTAATGGGACCTCAGAGCTTTCTTTTGAAGTGTTTTCATCTTAAGATTCCAGAATGCATGGATTCCTCCCTCCCTCCCTCCTTTCTGTAGTACTAGAGGAAAGATTTTTACATAATGCTGTAGATTCTGTCACTCAAATAAGACACATTGGTAAGGAATAAGATGAAGCCATAGGAGTGGAACAGAACTGCATTTTGCATCCAAAAAACATACTAGATGATGCATAAGAACATAATAATAATGTTTCAAATTATTACTGTCCTTTAGCAACCAGGAATCAGAGTTACTGCTGCCATTTCATGATAGCTCTTCTGGAAGGCGCCCAACACGCATTATCCAGCATTGTGACTGTGTCTGATGTGCCTCTGGTTTATGTATAAGTAGTAGAACAGCTATAGACAGCTTTTTATATTTAGCAGCAGGTTTGTAAGGATGAAGAGAAGTGCCTGCACACCTGTATTGTTCCCATGGCACCTGAGCACTTAAATGTCTTTTTCTGTTTGACATCCTTTGTATTTTAATGACACACAGAGGCATCAACAGAGATGGGAACTCTATTATGTGAGACACTAAGTGAACATGAGAATGGCAGCACCTGCCCCAAGTAACAGACCGTCTAAAATAGACAAAACAGGCACTAAAAGGTGTATTATCTCCATTTAGAGGTAAGGCCATGGCATAAATGAAGACTCTTGCAGTTACACACAGTCTATAACAGTCGTAGTCATTGAACCTCTAACTCTAGAGTTGAAGACCTGTGTTTTTGAAAGAGAATAACTGCTGCTGTCTTGGAAGCAATTTATCCCTGTTAATAATCAAGATGTAAAATGAAGTAATGCAGGTATTGAGACAGAAAGGTGATGTGTTCAGATATTACTTCATGGAGATGTTTCACAGGAACAGACATTAAGAAGCAAATCAAGATTTTTTCATTTTAAACATGGGGAAAAGTGCAACCTAAAACTAAAATAGAAAGATCCTCAATTGTCCTTCACCACTTTCATGCCTTTGGTGTTCTCTAGATATACTGGAGGTATTTTGGTTTTAAACTACACTAAGGCAAAAATGTCTATTGCCCTAACAGCCTATCCCAGAGACTCGTTCATTAGAGAGAAGACCCCAGTGCAGAGTTCACTGCTGAATTGCCTGGGTCCCAGCAGCAGCTTTCCCAGCTTTAAAAGAAATCCTCCAGTTTTTAAATGCATTTACATTTAGTTACTCTAGTTGAAATAAAAGGGGAGAAAACACAGTTAGTCTCTCTCACTCATCTTAAAATTCAAAGGCTAATAAACCCACTCTTTCTCCAGAAAAGGAAGAGTCTTTTGAGATTATCAGACCCAGTGCCCACTATTTTGAAGTTAGATGTGCAGTCCTGACACTTTGTTTTCTGCAGTGGATGAGTAACTGCATGTGGCAGGTTTATAGAAAATGAATTCCTCACCCTCAGTGATTCTTAAGGAGAGCATTGGTACCATCTGCACTGATCCCATTACAGCCAGTTTACAGACAGCTGGGATGTCGAGGCATCCACTCTCCTCATTAATCCCCCATTCCACTACAATAAACTTCTGCAGAGATGGCAACACATTGCAGATGGAATTAATCCACCATGGCAGGAGCTAATTAAGAGAACAAATCTGAAGCAATGCCTTATGGCTTTAATTCCCTTTTTATACCTGCAGGGCAAAGACTGTTAAAAATGAAAAGAAGTTAAGCATAAAGTGGCGCTGGCTTTAACCATGTCTGCAATCTCAAATACTACTCCTCCTGCTCATTTCAGTAAAGCCTTGGATCAGACTTAAAAATAAAAAATTAATGAACTATGAGAAGAACAAAGGAAAAGAAGTTTTCATTAGGAATGCTCAAAAATCAACCTGAGCACTCTCCTAAGAAAGCTGATACACTTAATCTCAGCATCAAAGCAGAGTTTTGTAAGGTGGCAGATATTTCTAGGAAACACTACTCAGACAGATACAAAAAGTCTTTTCAGGAGCAAGTAAAGTCTAAATTACTCGAGATTGTATCTTTTAGAGCAATAAATAGTCCTCCACAGGGTGTTGTTTTGTCAGGGTAAGAGCAACCATCTGTGCTTGTGTCTTCCAAAGGGGGACTCTCTTTTCACAGATTTTGGAATTTATGATCTTCATTTAAAAAAATTAATAATCCTGAAGCCTTTCATTATCTACCAGTTCGACTCTGTAATGGCCCCCCACCAGCTAAAGCCAAAAACGGGGGATGATGACAACAAAAGCCTCTGCACGTGATTTTGTGAGCTAGGAGTGCCTGTGTATAAATGACCAATAGCAGAGGAAATGAATGAAATGTGCACAGGAGCATATGGGAAATGTTAGAGCTACTGGTGATCTGTGCAGTATTTATGTGTAAAACCTTCAAGTGTGTTTTCTGGAGTAGAGCTTTACAAAATGTGTTATTTCAAACTTAAATAGCTCTATTTGTAGCGCACTGAAGCATGTACTTGGCTTTAAGCATGTGTTGAAGACCATTCTCTCCTTGTCAAAATGCTTTGGGCTAAATACACGAGTGATGATTGGTATTATGTGATCTGTCTTAAGGACCTGTGCTATCGCAGAGGAATTCCCAGTCCTGGCTTTAGTCTTGAGGCTCTCTAGGCAGTGAAGTCACTGATACCACAAAAACAAGGGAGGACTTGATAAAGGCAGTCGTAGAAAATGTTGAGTAATTGACACTTTTTTCCAGGAACTGAGGCAGCTCCTCTGACAGAAAAAGACTCGTGTCTTTTCCTGGAATTAAGTCCTTATGCCCTTACTTGTCAAACTAGAATGGTGGAAAAAATAGGTCAGAGCTTGCTTTCATTTGTGACTAGTAATAGCACTGGAATTCCCACTCCGTCCCAGATCAGTGGTCTGAACACATAAGGTGAAATAAAAGTAGGCCTAGGCCTATGGGGCAATTGCCTTGCAGCATCATCCAGAGACGTGTCTGCACTGGGATATTTAGGAGATAGAGATGTTGCTGGACCAAGTGTCAGCTAGAACTCTCTGGCTTTTTTTGAAGACTGTGGTTCTGTCTTGAACATTTGGCAGTGCGTGAGGCTTGGTTTCCTTTGTCCTTTTGCAGATCCGGGCAGTGGTTCCCACTGACAAGGACCATGTCAGGATCATGGTGCTAGGAAGCGGGGTCAAAAATCCCCTGCAGAAATCACACTTTAGAAAGGGAATCGTGAGCTCAGAAGTGAATGGCCAGGAGGGGAGTTGGGGCATTGGTGTCCTAAGGGGAGAAGGACAATTGCGGCATCAGTGGGCAAAGCACAGTGCAAATGGATCCCCACTAGACACATCTGAGACAGATTAATGCAGAGCTGTGCTTCCCTTATGAGGCTCTGTGGGCCCTGGGATACTTCTGCATGCTGTGGCTTCACGTTGCCACGGCTTTCCTGCCTGTTGAAGTCAGCGGGAATTCTGTATCCCCTCCAAGTTCAAGGTTACTCATAAGCACAGACATTAATTGGATTGGGAACGAGTCCTTTGCTGAGTTAGGGTCAGACATTCTTATATCCCACGTGCAGAGCATCTCATTAAAAGAATGTGTCTGATTCCAAAAAAATAACAGCTTGGGAGCAGAACATCATACGTGCTTTTGGTCGGGGTATTTGTCACTTGCTGTGTGTCTGTTACTTGCAATGAATTAGAATGATGTATTCTTAAAGGCAGCTGAATGCAGGTTCTGGACAATTAAGATTGATTTTTGTGTATGGATCCTTGTACTCTAATAACTTACATAGGGACAGATATCTTAAATAGAGTCCTCGTTATTTTCCAAACTATGCAAATGTCTTACATTTTACTGCTGGATTATTAATGTCCAGTTGTTTATACATGAGGAGACTGAGTCCGTATAAATTTTTGAAAAAATGCCTCTGAGCACCGATGCTACAAAAACATCAAAGTTACTACAAATCCTTCAGTCAGACAGGGCTCCTAGAGGTTTGGATTCTCTCAAAGTGAGCAATTAAGCTTGAACTGCAAGACTGAATTTTTAGAAGGATTGCTATGGGGAAGAGGAAAAAAAAATAAGTAACAGAGATTTTGGCCTATGCTCTTTGGTTGTAGCTCAAGGAAGACTGTGAGTATTAGTGATTGGAGTTTTCACCTTCAAATTGTGAAAAAAGATTGAAGACTTAATTTTACTTGTGGCAGGCAAGCATCAAGCCCTACTTCTGTAACTGCGTGTGCTCAGACAAGCTGCCGGGCCGGGCGCAGCTTCATTCCCCTCCTTCACATCTGTGAGAAGAAATCGCAGAAGGCTGTCACGAAAGCCTGGATTTAAAAAAGCCCCAGACACTGGAATACACTTACTGAAGTGTTGCTGAGAGGAAAGGACATGTTGTCTGTGTTGCAGAATTAGGTTCTTTTTTTAGACTGACCCAAGTTCCATTCCTGCTACTTTCAGAGCTGTTGTTTGATTTGTAGGCAGGAGGAGCTGGACTCTGAATTCTTCTGAGTAGGCAGCTCCTGTGTTGAAGAGATAGGAGTCTTGAAAGATTTCTCTAGGCAGAAGATTCCCATATTTATTTGATCTGTAGGTGAAAAAGATTATTTTTATGACATTTGGCAATTCGTGCAAAGGCTTTCAACTTAATTTTTCCCTATTGATTTTTTTCCAACTAGTTCAGATGGCAGGTTACTCTTTCATGTCTCCCAAACCGGTATGTCTTCAGATCAAATACTCACAAAAGACTAGTTCGGTAAAAGAACCTCAGCCTTCTACAGAGACTTGTGCTAAGGATCAGAATCCTCGTCTTAACCAGTTTTGTTTTTCAGAGTCTCATGTTTATAAACCATTTGATACATAACTGTGTTATTTCACTTGGTGACCTTAGCAGTTTTGTTTTGGGATTTTATCTGTTTTAAATGAAAATACTTTTTAGTAAGTGAGCAGAGAAAGTGTGGTTTATTTGTGGTGTTATGGATGAATAGCAAACCTGTATTAAAACAATGCACAGTAGTGTCATGGGGAAGAGGGAAGGGTGGAGAGGAAAATTGGGAAGGGCTGTGTTTATCTTCATTTTTGCCCTCATCTGTTCTGCCGGGTCTGCTCCTCCACCCCTCATCAGAAGTGACCGTGTCCTGTAAAACACGAGCAACTTCTTAGACTGTTCCTGCTCCCATCAGGTGGAGGGCAAAGGCAGGAGCGGAGCAGAGGTCCCAGGAGCGGTGGTGGCCAGGTGGGGCATGTCTGGTCCGGGATGCTGCATCCTTGCTCTATCTGCCTGGCCCGGAGACTTGGTGTCCTGAGAGTCCTGGGACAGGCATTCAGTCCTGACTCCAGCACACCTGGCTGCAGCTCTGACAATCCAATAGATTTTAGAATCAGAAGAGGCTTCGAAGAGACAATTAGGAGTTAAGCTGTCCATCAAAAACCTCTAAAAGGCACCCAGGGAGGTTCATACTAGAATGGGGGGAGGGCAGAGTTTCTAGTTGATTCTTTCTTTTGATATGTGAAGAATAAGGTTTAAGAATTTAAACGCTTTCTTAAAATAATGCCTTCAGTTGTGTGGGTGGAAGTAACAAATCTTTCAGCTCATAAAACTGATGCTTTGTATAATTTCCTGATGTTCACTTACCTTGGCTGTTAATGGAAACTTGCATTCCAGCATAAACTCTAATCATCCCGCTGAAAGCAGCAGGAAAAGATTTGTCCCTAGTGACAGCCACAGGCCATTAATGTCCTGAACACGGTGGATGTGCTCTCCCTTCTGTTCCAAGGCTGCCATGAGCAAGCAGTGCTAACTGTGGTGGGCAGGAGCTGCGTGCTCCCAGCCATGGAGAGAGGTGAGCCCTCCTCCGACTTAAACCAGGCGCAATGCTGTGGAGGCCACGCTGCCCCGGGCTGTTCACTTGTGTTCATACCCCAGAACATACTGAAATGTGCTGGTAGAGTTCAGCACAAAGGAGTGGCCACCAGGTAACTCCTTAGCTGCTGAACTCGCCACTGCTGAGTGCTGCTACCCATACAGATTTTCCAGGACTTCATCTTTCCGTGTAAAGATGGGCAATGCAGTACCTCTGGGATGAGTCTGCTTGACCGTGAGCGTGCTGCACAGCCGGCGTGCGCTGGCACCGTGGCTGCTGCATGTGCTCCAAGCTGATGTCTGGCCAGCATTTCTGCTCTGGAAATCAAGACTCTGATTATAGAGCTTATTCTACACTGATCAGTTTGCTTGTGGAAGAGCCTTGTAGCACCCAGTGTTAGCCATGGAAAATGGCATTGGCTGTAGCCTCTGAAGAGAGGGCATAAGCAGAGGAGAGCTGGGCTCATGCCGAGAGACCAGGAGCAGAGAATGTTGAGAAGTGCATAAATGATACCATGGGAGCACAGCAGTGTGTGCCAGGAGAAACACTGCCTTGTATTGGCTCTTGGGAAATGATAATTAAAGAACCTGGGAAGTCCTGAAGTTTCTCTGTCCAGGTCAGGGTAAAGCCATACCAGCTGTAAAATCAGGAGGGAGGTGGTGTGTGTGTGAATATATGTATTATGCTTAAATCCAATGCAGAGTTTGTGCACAACAGGCCAAAGTGTAACTGTCTGCCATGGGTCCTAACTGAACAGTGTTCAGTTGTACAATATTCATACTCTAAACTGCTGCCAGGAATGAAACACTGTTCTTATTTTCTATTTCCTTTCTTGGAGGTAGTAAATTAAAAGGGAGATCAGAGTCACCGAACACCTAATTTGCAAGAGAGGGCTTAACTGCTTGTTCCCAGGATTTAAAATGTATTTTGCAAACTTTTATCTGTTTGGATTGAATTTAACTGATTGGAAGTGACATGGGCAGCCTTGCTCCCTACCACTGCAGTGCAGTAAAGCAGATGGCTGGCCAAGGCACTGTTCCATAATTAAACAGATCAGCGAGGAGGCTAGAAAGAAGCACACTTAGAGCCTTCATGTCTCACAAGGCCATATATTTTCTCTAAGATGAGGGAAAATTAATATGGCCTCTTTATTGGATGGAAAAGGCTTTTCAATTTAACCTTGAGCTATTTCCCTTTACAAAGAAATTGCATAAAAGCAACAATGAAAAATTTTAATCTCCTTATGGGATAATAGAAGAGAGATCATCTGGAGTTTATAAAGCATCATAGTTAATGGATTCATTTTAATAATGACAGGTTTATCCACCCACATTGGCAAATCTTGATTTTTTTTTTTTTTTTGAGTGCATGCATCCAGATTACGCGTCTTAAAGCACAGAAGGAAGTGTCATACTAAAAATAATACGAGCACTCTCCTGTCTCTCCTTTGGCAGTTGACACGGGAAGTCCCAGCATTCTCCCTCACACTTGGGTCCATCATTTGGACACTGTCTCTGGCCATCTTTTCTCTAAATCTTAATGTCTATGCTACAGTTGATTCATACTCAAACCTTTGGTTAGCTTCTTTTCACTACAGCTCAGATTCTCATCGGGGCTTCCCGAACTGAATTCCTACAGTGTTGTTTTCTCCAGCATTCACGGAGATTCCTGCACACAGCTCTCTAAAGTGCTTCCTCCCATGCCTTTTGCCAGCTGGTTCAGCTGTGTCCTTCCTCTCCTCCCTTTTGCTGTTTTGTAGTTTGTTGGGGGGTTTTTTCTACCACCGCCAGCATTAACGGTTTGCCTTAACTTTAAAGGCCCTGCCCTATCTCCTCATGTCCCCATTTTCCCTTCTCTTATGCTGTCAGGGCAGTGTCTCCCTTTTCAGTCAGGGATGCAGCTGTGCTCACTCGGCCTTACGTATCCGTGTGCCGTGCAGCCATGAGGCCCAACACATCTGGAAGGACCCTCCCACAGGATGTGCCATCCTCCTCTCTGCCATTCCCTGTTTAAAGCTTGCTTTGCCACACTGTTTATGCAATTTCTGACTGCTGCTAACACCACTGCTGTGTTCTCTCCTTGCTTCCTTGGCTGCCTTTCTGCCTCAGGCACCCATGTCCTGTTGCTCTGTGATCATGTGAGGGAAGAGCCTGTCCCTGCTCTCCGTGTGCAGCGCGTAGCTCCGTGTGTTCCAAGCCTACCACCGCAGCTCCTGCGCTCTACAGGAATACAAATAATTAACAGCAGATCTTTTCCCCGTCGTCTGGAAATGCTTGTCAGCTTTGTGGCATTTCTTGTAAAAGTTTAGCAAGTCTTGTGAAGCAAAGCTTGAAATCGAGGAAGAAAGCACAGTTGATTATCAATTCAGGAATAATTCAACACTGTCCTACATTGAGTGTTCATTTGTCTTCCACTTGCTGAATACATTAAAATTCTCTAAGTAGGGCCCAACTTTGCCTCAGCAGACACCTTACATGCTGTGAAATTCCTCTGTCTCAGATGCACGTGTTTGCCTGTTGTTGGTGTCTCTGCAGTTCTGCTCCTTGCTTTCTCTAATCAACAGGCATCCTAAGGTATTTGCTAGAGTAATTGCAAGTTGCCAGCTGTGAAGCAAGTTTGTGCTTCTGTCCAACCATTTGGTTGGATCTAATGTGAAAAGGGAAAGAAAAAATCCTCTTTCTGTTTTGGCTTTGCAAAGACTTTCTGAAGACTCGGGATCAATGAGTCTTCTTTGCTCAGCGGCACTTGGATGGGTAATGGGAGATTTCTGAAGAGTTCCCCAGTGCCTCCTTCAGGACATTAGGAATCCTTAATACTTCACTACAGGATATGCCCTAAGCAAAAATCTTTGCAAAGGTAATGTGTACTGTAAGTGCTCACAGAAGCCTCCCTTCGGTGCATTTAAATTTTTTCCTCTTCTTAGCATTGCCATTAGTGGTAAAGTCAGAGCCTTTCTGGGGAATTCCACCAGTGCACCATACAGATGGCCCTGTACCCCCCCACCTAGTAGCCTTTCCCTAGTGGTCTGAGAGGGCAGAGGTGCTGGACACTGCTCCGGGTCCGCCTCTGCTCTTCCTAACCCTGCAAGTCTGGAGGAGATTGAAAGAGCAGCTGAGTCGCTAAGTTAAATTTCTGATCATGTTCCCAAGCTTCATGTAATGTAAATTTCTCAGGAGCAAGCACTCACTTTGAAAAAGCTGTAACCAATAATTCCAGTGGAGTGAAATAAAGATTTTTAAGGTGAATCCTGTGCTGACAATAATGCTCTATGCTAACAAGCCCAGGAGTGAAGAGTTTAAATTTGCTATTCTTATTTTCACTTTCCATTTGGCTCAGTTTCTCCATTTCCCCTGCATTGTCTGAATCAAGGATTTCTTAATAGCCTTGATTTTGTATCTTTCCCAAACTACTTAGGAAATTTAATGTAGGAAAAGCAGAGACATTCTTTGCAATACCAAAGACTGATTAGATGTAGTTGTGTATTTATTAACATTATCTGGATCCATCATTGTGAAGCTGTATCTTCCAAACCTGCAGATTAGGAGGAGGAAATCTTAACCCTGAACTTCCTTCTGGGAAGTCCAAAGCTAATTTTGAGAGAACTTTCCTCTCTTTTATGACAAATTTGCTGGATTTTAGAGTATATATGGCTGGGCTGTAAATGGTTTTGTAATAGTCCCAGATCCCCCTGGATTTGCTATAGGCAGCACAAAAACTGCTTCTGTTAGATTCTGGATGGGAATTTGGAAAATTAAAAGTGTTTTCAGAGATCCTGTGGTGCCTACTTCTTCACAGCAGCAGCTGCATTTTCAGCAGTCATGCTCAGTGACTCCCACAGGCTTGGCCACCGAGTGTCCCTTGGGCTGAAAGATGCACAGCTACAGGCCTGTGTACAAAGAGGCCGTGAGCCCCAAATGTGGAGACCGAAGTGATTTCAATCTCTGCTGATAAATCGCTTCCAATTTCAAAAATGGGAAGCTCGCCTTGTTGGATGGAATGGCACGTTCTCCTCCACCCCCTTCCTGAGCCAGGCTGTTGCTTGTTGGCATGTACCAAACCCTACAGTAGAGACACCAACAGGCCTCCTCACTTCATGTGTGCTCCCCTTCCTTCAAGGCAAAAACATCTCAGAGGTGAGTCCCAGATCACCGACACAAGCCATGACAAGCCTCTTTCCCCTGGGATTATATTATCAGTTTCTTCTGGAGGGTTATCCATAAATGTCAGCTTTTAAATATATGCCAAAGAAACTTTCTCATTACCAACTAATGCCAGGCTTCACTGGACTTCACCTGCTAAAGCTCTCAGTCAAGAACCAAATGTTATTCTCTGGAGGTTGGGAAGACTCATCCCTACATCCACAATGTTGCTTGTGGTGCCCTGAAGCTACCTGCAAATAGTGACCCAGTGAGTTATTTTCTCTTTTCTTCTGGTGAGATATTAAGATGAAGGGTGTTGTTCTGCCCTTTTAAGTGACAACACTCTGCTGCAAGGAGCCAAGCCCCACTGCTGGGCCAGGGGCTGGGGCTGGAGGGGCTCTCGGGCTGGGTTAAGAAAGCTCTTCCACTCCATGTCCTGTTATTGAATGTTATCTCTTTGTGTGGAGACCGCAGGGTGCCGGTGCCAGGAGACTGCTGGAGGTTACAGCCAAACCCTTCTGTCTTTCTTTGCATTTCTCATCCAACAACTTCACAGCTGCTATACATCAATCAGATGATCAACTCTGCTGTTAAGACTTCATTCTCAATACAGAGGTAGGTGCTGAATGTGAACGCAGAGTCTCCATGATGTCCCCGGGCAGTTCTCTGGCTGCCAGGCCGCTCACTGATGGGCAGGGCTCTGCTTCGGGAGCCCCTTGTATCCATTGCTTTGGGAAAAGTGTCCAGCATGGGCACGTGGGAATTGCTGTTGGATCATCAGTGCTTTCATTTTGGTTCAGCAGACAAGTTTGCTCATTTGTGAGTTTTTTTGAGCAATGTGTTTCTGTCACCAAACTGGTAATTTCTCCGTGCAATTCTGGTTCTTCCTACTTCTCTGTCAGTTTTACTTCATGTAGAGGAAAGAGGGGGAAAAATGCTCAAGATAAGTAAATAGCTTTGTTGGGTTTTTTTTTCCTCAAATGTATTAATTAGTCACTGAATAATTTACAGGGATGATTATTAGTTCCCCAGTTGTTTATGAGCAGTTCATTACCTGTGCTCAAGTTGCAGATGTTTTGATTAGGTACATGAAATGCATCACACTTGTGATCTTCTTTTGGGGTACTTTCTCTGATGTCAGCAGAAGCTCTCTCCATCTGTAGCAGCACTAGACCTGAATTAAGCTCAGTATAGATCTTTCTTGATTACAGAACTTAAGCAAAGCTTCCTAAAATCAATGCAATCTTTGCGTTCATGACTGTCAGCCTTGGGCTGCAAGTGCTTCTCAGCCATTTGGGAGAAAATAGTGGGGGTTCACAAACCCGAACAGAGACACCAATTCCTGCACAGGTAGCGTGAGGGAACAGGCTTGTTTTTCCGCATGACCTTTCATAGGTTCTTGATCAGTAGCCCATGGATCCTGGTCCGACCTGGGTAGATCCTGGGCTGAAAATCGTGGGATTAAACCTTTAATTATGTGTCACAGAGCCAGGCTCTGGATGTGAAAGCTCACAGCTCTGAATTGGCTTTGCTCAGGGCTGTCAATGTCATTATGGATGCACTTTTTTTAGAACTTGTTTTACAGTTCTTTAGTCTTTCCTCTCTGCAAACAAGCTTTTCTTGCCACCTTTGATTTCTGTAACAGCCTCTGGTTGATTTAAAAAGGGCTGTATCTCTGAGGACAGCTTCAGCTGCCGTTCTCCTTAAACCCTCTCGGGACACAGTTCACCACTGACACGGACAAACAGAATTCTTCCTGTGTTTATTAAGCTTAGAAAAAGGTGAAATCGTCATTGCTAGTCTACAAACAAGAGTTAAATACCTATCATCAAATGTAAAGAGGAGTAAATATGGTATAAATTATTCTAATAGGTTTGCACAATAAAGAGCAATTAAACTAATGCAGTTTGACTTCTTTTCAATTAATAATGTACCCAATCATTTTTACATTGTTTGGAAAGACTATGTGCAGATAATATTGTCTTATGGCCTAATTTTTTTCATGCAATTAGTTGCACACATTTGCTGACAGGCTAATTTATGAGCAATTGCTTTAAAAGCAGAACTATTTTGCATTTAATTACGCTGGGTTGTAATCCATCTGTTGACAAATTTGTGTGTTTTGCTATTTATTTGCTAATGCGTTCCACTACTCCAGCATGATCAGTCATACAAGTTGAATATTTTGTTGATTATATAAATACCACAGGGTAATTAAGGGCCAGATGTATGGCTGGTGGGAATTACTAGTTGTGGTATTTCTTCCCCCCTCCAGTTGAACTTTTTATTACTGCTCTGTGGAGAGTGAGCAAAACTATGATTAAAGCTGGAATTCTGTGGCTGCTGTTTCTCAGCAGCTGGAGCAGGGGAAGGTGGGGAGAAGCGAATCTCCGGATGGGGCCCTCTGGTGCTTTGTGCCCAGGGCCTGCTTGCAGTTTGCTTGTGCAGAATTTAGCTTAAATACATCGTGTTGACAAGCAAACCGATACTCTCATAGTGGGAAGCAGAGGGCCAAGCCTGGGAAATCAGGCCAAGCTTTCCAGATTCGCTGTTTTCACTGCTGTGAGGAAGGAGGATAGGTGAGCTGGGTGGAAGGGCCCCTCGGGGGAGGTGCCTTTGGATGGCAGGTGCTTGGACATGGAAAACAGGAGCACTTCGTTTCAGTCAGGTTTCTTGCTTAACTGACTGGCAGGGGATGCCTGAACTGGGGGTGCAGGATGGAGAGTGGGAGTTGTTGGGAGAATGTTGTTTGCCTTGGCAGTTACTGCTTGGACTTACTAAAGAGTGATGCTGTTTGGGTGTAAGAAATATGGGTTTTTTCTAGTACCCTTGAGGGAAAAAAGAGGTATCGAGCTGAGGGGTTTCGAGATGGGTGTGGTGCTTGGCTCTTGCATCGTCCTTCGGGGTAGAAATAGGAAGGCTCAGAAAAATGTGGACCAGGTATGGGATGGGTGTGTGGTGGCCAGAGGCAGAGGAGCTTGCTTGCTTTGGCTCCTTTAGTGGGTGGTTCTTTCAAGACCAGGTGAGTTTCAGTTGAACCCACAAAAATGACAGCAGTGATGGATAAATCTTAAGACAAAGTCTTGGAAAAGTCTGATATGTCTGGACACCCCAGCACCATCAAAGCACAGTGGGACAAGGGACAAAGTCTTCTCTGTCCTTGCAGCCACAGCCACGGGGTGCAGTGTGGGATCCCCTCCATAGGCAGAGCACTGACACTCTTTCCCATTTTGACTCACACATACCTGCTGAGAAACCCCTTTGGTTTGCATGAGAATTGGTGGTGGGCCGGACTGTCCAGGAAAGCAGCAAAGGAGGGCAGCAAGACCCAGCTCTTGATAATTTAGACTGTTTCGTTCAAGACCCAAAATAGTTCTAGAGAGTGCCAAGCAAAAGCTTGACACCTTCTTCTGTATCAAAAGCAGAGACTGAGTAAGGTGCTTTGAAGCCCTCAGTGGTGGCAGGGGCAGTACAGATGTGCTCCAGCTGCTCATTTGCTCTGGTGTGAGAGAACAACAGTCTGGGGATTCTTTCCACAATAAAGGTTGTTCTAAGGCTTGTGAAGGTGTTTGTGCACTGGGTTCGTCTGCACTTAGCTGAGGTTCAGATACACATCAGCTTTCTCAGCCTCTGAGTGGGTTTGAACTGAGTCTTGCACTTACCCCATTTTTAGCCAAACAGTTTCTGACTTTGGATTAAAGACAAAGGTCAAATTAGAATTCTCTTTGTATTCTCTGTAGGTTGGATTTCTGGTTTGTTTCTTTGTGGTTTTAAATAACTGAATTTCTATTTCTCCTGAGTATTAACAGCTGGCAGCTGTACAGATCATAAGAGTTCAGGCATCTATAAAAATATCAGTTCCTTCTGAAGTGCTTTAAAGCATAAATTATAGTTAGATAATATCCTCAGATGACAATATCAGTCTGTGAAAAAGGATTTTCTTTCCCCACCTCCTTCTGCATTTAATCTATAAATTAAAGACAATAGGGACTGCAATTATCAAAGATGCCACATAATATTCCCTCTTGGGGGTTTCACCTAGAAGTTCTAGTGTCTGCCCGGTGTATGTTGGGAAGCTCGGTTTGATGTTAAAATGCTTTTGTAGAGCTGTCTAACAGTCCCCATAAAGCATGGTGAAAATAGAGCTTAAAGGAATGGGTGGACACTTTGTGAGAGTCAGACAAATAAATTACATGCTTTTTACTCTCCCAAGCACAGATGACTAGAATTGTAACTGACTGAATAATTTGCAGTGATTAATTTGAAGAGATTTTCAAGGTTTTGTGTTCTTTGAAAATCTGTACATTTAACCATAAGTATGGTTTATTTAAACATATTTCAGTGTAATTGTTTGGTCTTGAGACTGCTAGCAGGCAATTGTCATTTGAAATACTCCATATATAGACAAATTCCATAAATTCTGTGATATTTTTGCCTTACATAATAGGGAGTTTCATGAAGATAGTTTTATTGCTTAAATTGCAAGTCACATGTTTGATGATAATGTTTGCCATTCTTGCCATATTGGCTAACCATATCAGATGGTCAGGGAGAGGAGATGGTATCACATAATCCATGTAAGTAGCAGGCTGAAATGTGGATTTTGCAATTGGATCTATTTATTATTGCTATTTTGATGGTAGTGGTTCCTTGTTAGTGTTGTGAACAGGGCAAATGACTGTGTGGGTGTTCCAGGCATCCTTGAAGGCTTCCCTGCACCTACCTCAAATCATGATTTTTGTGCCCCTGTCTTCTTAAGTTCTCTTTAGGAGCAATTTTCTTATTGCAGTTAATAACGGTTTTGGATATTGCTTTGTCCCGTAAGCTGAGATGATTATGGAGAATAGCAAGATGAGGATTGTAAGAGAACATGAACTCTCTCCTGTGCTTCTGAGGGAAGAAAAGTCACTGCCAAGCAGGAGCCATGGGGATAAAGCAGCAACCTGCTCATGTCCCTGTGCTCTCTCGGTCTGTTTGGGATCAAGAGCTAAACTAATGTACTGTGAAGGGCAGGGGGGCGGGGAAAGCAGTCCAAAGGGAGCAGCTCTGGGATTCTGTACATCGGCCCATGTCCATGCTTCTGCTCTGCCAGCTGGGCTTGTAGGACTTTTCAAGTACTTAACACGTTGCAAAATCATGTTGCACATTCGGTTTCCGAACTGAAGATAAGCAATTTTCTCCTGAGATCTCTGTGCTGGTTTCCCAGCTGAGGAGGTCCAGAGAGAGTTTGTGGAACTGGAAGTAGGGGAATTCTGAAGCATGATGAGACTCATCTGAAACTTAATCACTGTTGGCCCTGATTTTACATTCAAAATCCAAATAGCTGCAAATATGAGTGTGGGAAACAGCAGTGATTCTATCCCACATCTTTCATCATGAGATCCTAGTGCCCCCCAGAGTCTGATTAATAAAATCACTGAGACCAAGATCCAAAGAATGGGCTCTCTGCTGAAACAGAAATATTTCATGGCATGGAGCTTGGACTTCCCCAGTTGTCCTATTAGCTGTCCAAAGTAATCCAGTTCAAATGACCAAGGCATGGATATTGCAAATTCTTCCTAAGTTGGAAAAAGAACTCATTGGCCAAATGAGGGCAGGAATTAATTAGTGAGGAGCAAAGGTGTACGTCTGGAGATTTGTGGGGTGTGAGGAAGTGAATGCATTCCAACTGCCTTGTTATCCGCTACAGCAGCACAGTTTTTACCATCAGCTTTAGACATCTAACTGAAGTACAGTTTGGTGAAGAAGACGATGTCTCCTCTGGAGGCAGTGGAGGGATGAACACTACCTGAGAGTTGCTTGGGCCACAGAAGTTAGGTGACACAAATAACTTCATAATTTATTTTTATGATTCTTCATTTGACAGTACTCTCGGGCACATGGTGTGACTCTTGGGGCGTCCTGTGCAGGGCCAGGAGTTGGACTCCATGATCCTCGTGGGTCCCTTCCAACTCAGCATGTTGTGTGATTGCTTCTTTACCTCCCTGAATCCCGAGGCTATATTCCCATGCACTTGCTTCTCCTCAGTTGCTGTGGCACTACCTGCCCAGCAGCTCTTGAACCAGGAAGGCAGCCTGCTGCTGCTCAGAATGTTTGTTTATGAGCATGACGATACTTCCTCTGCTATGTCCTGCTAACTTTCTCGTTATACTTTATAGCAAACATTAATGTCTAGAAAAAACCAGATTTTTATCTGCTCCCAAGATAGAGCATAAAACAAACATCTAAGGCTCTGTAATGCCAAGACATTTTTAGGATGCTTTTCAGAACATGTACTTGACTTCAATCATTCCAAATCTATTTTGTAATTACAAAGCCATTTTATGTTCCTTTGAAACCAATTCTAAAGCCATTTCACAATCATGCTGAAAATATCCCATGTACAGAATTTAGACAAACATTTCCTTCAGTTCTGTCTCTTTTTTTTCTTTTCTGCTGTACAGTAGAAAAAGGGGTCTTTGCAGAACTTGAGGTGCTCTTGACCATCTCACTCTGACCTCTGTGAAAGGCTGCCCATTCATCTGGGCAGTGTTAGTCCAGAAAAAAAGGAAGAGGAAACTCACATCATGTAAAGTTTTAAAGCCAAATGGAGTCACTAACATTTAGTTTCAACTATGGCACAGGTCATACTGCTTCACTGGGGGTTCCTTTGTCAAGGTGAGCAGCAGAGGTTTACCAGACCACAGAGCTGATTAGTGGCTCTGAAGTTTCCTCAGCTGGCTGTGGGGCCGGGCAGGCTGGTCCATTGCTGAGTAGGAGAGAGGTCTGTTCTCTCTCATCAGATGGTGATAATAGTAAAGACAAGTTTGAGAACCACTACACAGCCCACCAGCTTCAGTGAGGTGTAGATCAGCATATTTGCCTATTCTTATATTACTTTCTCCTTGACGATGCTGTGAGGAACACGATCAGATTTGTAAAACCATTCATTGTTCAGCTGTATGTAACCCTGATACTAACTGGGTGTTCTTAGATTACAAAATAGCATTGACAAGCACAGATCATCTACCTACCAGATACAGCTGATCTCAGACACACCACAGCTTTATTTAGAAGCATCCATGTTAAAGCACAAATTCCTCGTCCATGGGTAGGGCCGGGAGCTGAATGATGTGAATTTAGAAAGCAACCTTCTCATGGCCTATATAATGCTAAGTAAGAAAAGCTCAAAGCAGAGGGGAAGGTGAAGATCTGCTTCTGCAGTGTGAGCACATTCACAGTGTGGGAGCGTATGCCCTGAGTCAAAAAAATATGCAACGGATTATCAACTGTTATTATGTAAAGTGGTTGGAAATAAACTGACATTACATTAAAAGTGATGTGATACTGCTACAGTAATCACTCTGAAAGCAGAAGGGATTCTAAACCAATGTGATCTGGTTCTGGTTTGAAATTGGTGGAATTTGTATCCCCTGAGCATCATTTTTGGCCTACAAGGAAATGAGCCGGTTTCCTTGCTCCCCGTGTTTACGGGAAAAGCAGCTGCATTGCTCTTCTGTCACCCCAGTCTCATCAATACTGGCTTTCATGTTATTAGTTCTGAAGATTGCTCTTGCAGTGATTCAGCCTTTAAGATGTGGCTATTGTGCTTTTCATAAATGAATGGAAAAAACCACCAAGGTTAGCTATATTTTTTCTTGGTGAATTCATTAGCAGAAGGAAGCACTCAGTGATCCCCCTCTCTTTGAATGTGGGCTGCCAGATCAATGCATTTTCAGGGGTTTGTTACCCTGCCAAGAATTTATTTGTAACAGATTTTGAGGCCAGACCACATCTTCCCTTCTGGCCAAGGATAAGTTAATTAAGTAAACACGACCACACAGTCTTGCAAAGTTTCTGGATTGTCACTTTGTGCAGGGAGGGAGAGACATGTTGCCCCCTGTCCCACAGGAGAAGCAAGGGGAAGTCTCAGTGTGTCTGTGCATGGAGGTGCCATCTGCTTATGGGCCTCTTCCCCAGTTCGGGAGGGCTTTCTGTGCCGGGGGGCTCTAAGCCATTTACCCTCTGCACAAGAGGCATGCAAGTTGTCAAGGTGAATTACTGATGAATGATAAATGGATTTTTTAATTTGTACAACAAATCTATTCTCTGGGGGTTTTTGTTTCTTTCACACCAAAGGAAGGTATGATTTTGCTGATGATTTCTTCTACTGACATAACTAATTACTTAATCAAGGGCTTCTGCCTTCTGTTTAGAGATAGCTGAGATATTAAGAGATTGCATTAATGCCCTTAGAAACACAGCGAGACTTGAGAAATCTATAAAGATATATTTAGTGGCAAAAATTATTCCATGATAATTTGTCAATTACGGTGCTCTATCAGATAACAAATGCTCAAGATGAAATCTGCTCCAGCTGGGGAAGGATCCATTTTCTGTGCTTTCAGACGTGTCTGGAAAGAAAATGCCTTTACTTAACTTTTTTTTTTCCTTTCATATTTGCTGTATTTGTATGGTTTGGGTTACATTTAGCATGGAGGTGGTTTTGTGTAGGGGCAGCAGATGGGTGATAGGTTTTACCAGTGCGGTATAGGCATAAATTGATGTTCCCTGGATCGGTAAAGGATGCCAAGGAAAATGCTTATAAGTAAACCTTCAATACTGGTTCAGAAAGGGATGGAATAATTTAGGTTGCCTGGCCCACCTGCCCCCTGAGAGCAGGACTAAATCACGTTAAGATAAGAAACAACCATATTAGAATGTAATTTATAATCTCCTCGTGTTTTCACCCAGTGTTTCATTTCCATGTCACTTCTGTGTACTTTCATTTTCTTTTTCATTGAGGAAAACTGCACATGAAGCCATTATAAATTTTTCCTGTGATTGAGATACTGAAATTTTTTCTCAGTTGTTACTGTTTTAGAAAAAAGAGCATCTGTTTTTGACAGGAGGGTATTTGCTTATGTTCACAGCACACAGGCTTAATAGCATTTTACTCCTTCTTGCACCTTAGTATTGGATTCTTCATTTCTTGCATAACTGCACCTTTGACACCTGGACATCACTCACATCCACAGGAAGGAGAGTTACGCTCCTTCCCCAGTAAATCTGTGACGGGCAGGCTGCCCCTCGGGGTGGGACCCCACGGTGCTGTCCTCACAGGCACAAGGTGGGGCCTCTCTTTTCAGGCGTGCACAGAGAGCTGATAGAACAGGCTACCAAATCCCACAAGCACCTCTTATCAATGAAGCCCTTCTTGTGCTGTACATAATGTGTGTGTATATACAGAGTAATGTCTTGACTGGCTTTGTTATAATTTCTGTCATTTCGTCATCTCTTAGTAGTTGGCAGAGCAAAGTCAAAGGTTTTTAGTTAAAACCTCACACTCTAGGAAAGCTTATTCAAGAAGGACTAATGAAAATTACAGCTATTTATCCACCAAAGCTATGAAACGATACATTATGATTCCCAAAGTTCTGGGGTACTGTACTGTGACAAATAGAACAGTTTCCCAAGTACCCTTGGGTGAGAGCCAGTGTGCAAAAAGGAAGCTAATACTGAAGGCTTTTTTTCAACCACTTAGTTGCCAATAGAAGGAGATACAACTCAAGTTTGTGTTTCTTAAATATCTGTCAGGTGTGGGGGTTAAAAGCTGGTAAAGGAGGAATAAACGCAGTTCGCAGCGCCTGGATGGTTCCGGAGCGCTGTTCCCGGGCTGAGCCGCGGGCGGGACCTCGCTGTGCCCGCGGCCTCGGGGCACCCGCACACCCCCTCTGTTACTCCGGGCCAGCTCTTTATTCATCTGCTTTTTGTGCCTGTAGCACACACCCGACCTTTCCCAGGGTCACGCCAGCCGTGTGTGAGCTGTCCTCCTCTCCTGTTGGGGGCGGGCAGCAGCGGCAGCACGCACGGGGAGGCTGCTGGAGCAGAGGAATTGCCATTCTTCTTTGTTCTGCAGAAGTACCATTTAGATGTAAGGCTCTGTCTAAAGGCAATAGAAGCAAAAAGCTGGGTTTGCGAAGTACGCGTCTCTTCCTTTCCGCAGTGCATGGAGACCACAGGACACAAGGAGTGTGTGTGTGCAGCCTGCCCCGCCCTGCCCAGAGAGCAGGGGCAGAGCACAGGGGGCTCTCCTTGCCACAGACCCCCGAGAGAGGCTGAGCCCGCTGCGGGGCAGGGCCGGGGCAGGGCCAGCTGAGCACTGCGGGTGCTAGGGATTCCTATCTTCATCATGAGTCACTGTGTCAAGGTAACAGGCTCAGCAAAATCATCTGTGAACTGATAATTAATAACTCATTTGAGGTCTTGTAATTCAGCTCTGATGCAAATCCAAAACTGATGCATGAAGTGAGCCCTTGCAGCTGTTTCACCAAATTATCTGTACAGAGCAAGGTGATGTCTTTGAGTTTACCTAAAAAATTGTCTCCTTTGAGTTACCAGAATCTATATGCTTTTATACCACCTGGGGCTAAAAGCAGTGCAGCTGAAATCAAGAAGCTCTTTCTCATTATTTTGAAATCTTAAATTTCATGAGGATGTAGAGAGGAACCCCATTCTGTCTAGTCTAGTCTAGCCCCAGTTATCCTAATCTGCTCTGCTTTGCAGTTAGACTCTGGCTGCTTGTCCTCAAGGCACTTCCAAACTTTCCATCGTGTGATGAGACATTCAGAGTTGCAGCTGGGCAGTTAAATTACGTGAAGTGCAGGGTGCCCATTTTGACTGTTGTTTCCTGATGATTTTTTATGTGCCTGGTATGTTTTTATGAATTGCCTCTGAGCACAGTGCTGAACTGGACACCTGACTTACTCTCCTGAGTCATTACCACTGGTTTTAGGAGATGTTAGTGTGCTTGTGTAGCTCATGTTATTCAGCCTGTACTTTGTTGAAAAGGTGATCATCAAAATTAGTAAAGGAGCAATCTGTGAACAAACACGACGAGGGTAATAACACCACTCTAAACTTGTGTTTGTATTTGTTACGCTTTTCAACTCTTACCTCTCTTCAAAATGCCCACAAAATGCTTCAAGTCGAACCAGCTGATGAGCTCTGACTCCTGCTCATCTTTCATTTTCTGGTCTGATTGTTTCCTGCTGCCACCACTGCTTCCCCCTGTATAAGTGGATTGAAAGCCTGCTGAGGTACGGAGCTTTTTTGACCATGTTTGGTGCTCACCCTGGGTGAGTCACACTAAAAGCAATATTAAGAAACAGTGATCTTGGGATTACAGTGGTTTAAGGAACATTAAGCAGTACCCTCCACTATCCTCTGCAGAGGACTTTCAAGCAAACTTTTCAATGAGACATTAGAGGACATCAGTCCTTGTCCCTTGCCAAGGTGGGCTTGGAAGCAGAAAGCTGCAAGTACACATTAGGAGATTTCTGATCCAGGGCTCTTTGTTCCCCCCTGCAAAGTTGAGTAGCTGGAAATTAAAGGGAAATGAAAGCACTTGCACAAGGAGAGAAATTAGTAATTTATTTAGAGATTAAATAAGTGCCCCAGTCACTTCAGATCAAGATGGAGACGTCCACCTGGACAATGCATTGTAGTTTGATCACAAATGGATAGGTCTGATATAGAGGTGACACGGTGCAGTTCTTTGTCTTGTATATAGTCTGTCAGAGGAGCAGCCTTTCTGACCTAAAGAAATGTTCCTTCTCCTTTGCCCTGTGGATCTGTGAAGCATTTAACCAGACAAGGACAGACAAAAAGCCTGGGAACAAGGTCTGTGATAAAGTGAGATCTCCTTTCCCTACCTTTCACCTGCAGGTAACTTTGTTGATTGGTGACTCTGGACAAGTGGCCTGGGGTTTTTTTTCAGTAATGAAGAAAAAAATGGGGCATCAGTTGCTGATTATGACTGTTGGGCAGAGTTTTGAAATAAAACCAATGGTATGTGGCTGAACCTGCCTGATAAGAAGTTATTTTTAAAAAAGTAATAATGTCTTCGTCACAGCAATGAGGAGATAAATTATTTGTTAAATGGCAAAGCACAGCACTGCATATTTTATACTCTGTAATGACTTAAGAGTTCATCATGATAAATGTTATTAAAATAAGCACCAAAGGAATTAAATGTGATGCTCTGCTACCTGTGCTGAGATCTCTTCAACTCACTTAATTCTTGCTGCTTTGCCTTTTGCACAGTCACTGTTCAATATCCCTTTTAAAGAATGTGAAAAGGTAAAAAAAGTAAATCTTTTATGATGAAAGGCTGCACAGTTAACAAACGGACGACAAGAGGAGCTGCCTTGAAGCTTTCCCACTGCCTGTAAAAAACGGGGTTTAGGCTTTACACAGGTGGCATTATATTTAAATGTCAGATCTGGGCTTTGTTCCCCCCTTTAATATAAATGTCAGTGGCATTTTGTTGGGAAGTCTTTTTGTTTCACCTTCCACTTCGATAAATTCAGACTGGCTTTCAATCTTGCCATCTACCTTTGTGTATTCATAAGTGCTGACCAAGGTTCTGCATCAGTTTTTTTTCCAGAAGCCATGAATGAAACACAAGTATTTCATCAGGCATATTCCAGACCAGCAACGGTGGACAAGTGCTGTCGTGACAGTGACGGGGGGAATAAAAGACCATGAATCCCCCCAGTCATAACTAAGGCAGGGGAGCCTCATTAGCACTTGGGCCACTGGTTGATTATATGAAAAAAGAGGGTTTTCCTTAGGTGTCCCTGGGATGGGGACACCTTTGGTCTCATTTGGTAATGCCTTCTTTACTCTGTTGGCCCTTAAGAGCATTACCCCTTTCATTTGTATGTATCTGCTACTTTAAAAAATAGAATTTGCATTTTCTGTGTGGGTTTTTCCCACTCAAAAATCTAATTTTTTGCATTTAATGCAAATAGATTTGACTAGTCCGAAATAGCAACAACTTCCTTTCCAAAGAAATAAAGTAAATGTTGGTAAAGCCTGTGCTTACCACAGAGCTTGTTTCTGCCCTACCCTGCTGATGCCAACTATTTAACTTCCCAAAAAACCCCTCTATGGTTCAGTGTCATTTATGTCATCCCTAAATGATACTAAAGCAGCCAAGAGTTCTCCTGTCTCATCATTCTTTGAATAGTTGACTACTAGCACTTCAAAATTGAAATATATTTCTGTAAAACCTTTTAAAGCTGTCTGTAATGATGCATAAACTGAGATGTAATGTTTCAAGGATTTGCATGAAAACCCACTGTGTTCATGGTACATTGTCCCTGAGTTACAAGGCTTTTATAGCAGGTTTTTAGTGTATTCAGATACTTAAAGATGTTCCACCGAATTCTGTCAGAACTTTTTGGACCTGTTAAATCTCTGCTTTTTCACCTCTGTAACTCCTGAGAAACCAGTGCTTTAAAGGGGCCGCAGAGCCTGTGCAGCTGCTCGTGCTGCCCTGTGTCATGAGCAGAGTAGCTGTGACTTGCACCTTGATTCTGCCACACTGGGCCAAGCGCACATGCCATGCTCAGTACTCTGGTACCAAACACCTCTCTGGTACAGAAACCTCTGCTGATGAGGACTGGCTCAGCAAGCCAGAGAAAATGAAATCTCCTTTTTTTCCCCCTACTGTCTCCATTAACGTTCCTTTATGAACTTCTAATGCATCTAATTTTTCAGTGTCCAACTTCAGCCCAAAAGGCTCTGTTGGCATGTCCCTTATCATCATGTTATGTTTATCGCAATTTCACCTCCTTGAAAAAAAAACCCAAAGACTTTATGCTCCTTTTGGGAAATGGGAGATGAAGGCAGACTGCCAGTGCTTGCTGAACAGTGTGCCTGAGGTGGCAGCCTTGGCTCTGAGGCTACAGCTGCTCTGCCTTCCAAGCAGGCCCAACTGCATGAGCAAACTGAAATGCAGCTCATGTCCTTGCTGGGTAGAAAGAAACATGTGGTAATAAGTGAAAGGAGACTTGGGCCTGTGACACGCAGAAGTGCAGACTGAGAGACTAACAGCTCGTTCTACTCTCCTGTCTCTGTGTGTCCTTTCTGTCTTAGTGGCAGCATCATGTTAGGAGGCCAACAAATCACCCATGCTTTTTGTTCGGGAAAGTTTCCTAGGTATCAAAGCAACAAGCACTTGTAGGCAGCAAAGAACAGGCTTCCTTTTTGTACCTTGAATCCCCAAACGTGAGTTCAGACATGCACCAGGTTAGTTTTTCAGCCTGCCTCTGGGAGGGAGAAAGAGAGGGAGGAAGGAAAGACGGACGGACATACTGTCACTTCAGGCATACTCTTTAATCCAGTTCCTGCAGACCTCTGAACAAACCTCACATTGTGCCAGAAAACCTCACTGTGTTTGAAGTAACCAACAGGTGCCACTGCTTTTAATGAGATATACTGAGCTTTATAAACAGGCAAAAAGGCTCGAGAGGTGTCAAGCAAAAATGCTTTCCACAAAGTAGACTGACACACACAGGCTTTTTTGAGGTTGTTCAGACAGGTAAGGCTAAGAATGGAGCTAATGCTCTAAGTATGAAACATCAATTTTCAGTGAAGCAAAAGAAATATAACTCATGGCATCTAGGTTTTAAAGGACATTTTATGAAAGTATATAAAGGCAGTTGTCTGACTAAAGACAGTTAGAATTTGCATACTATGCTGTGCTGTTTTTTGATTTAGGACCACGTACTGATATTTACACTAAGCAAAAGAACTCAGGGACATATCTGGTGTGGGATTTAGTGGGATAGTTTTGAATTAAGGTACCAAAAAATGAGAGTGACCAAGCCTGTTGGTTAAGGTACAGTTCTTGGTCTCAAACACTGGTGTTTGCTGATAAAGGGTAGTTAAACTCATAGGCATTTGTAGTGGTGATAAAAGCTGAAGTATACCAGTACGCAAGGAATGAGTCTGTTCTCAGATTGCTGTCATATGGCGAACTGCCAGACTCCTTGTGAAAGCGGCGCTGGCAATGTGTGTTCCCTTTTGCAGAGCAAAGCCCAGATCTGAGCTGGCAAATGCCTGATTCACAGACTTTGAGTCTGTTGAACAAAAAGGAGCTATAAGAAATTGCTTGCTATAATCTAAACTCTGCTGAAAGGCTGCTCTGATTCCTATTTGACTGTTTTCCATAGCCAGCTTTTTAAAATGTCTTCTGTTGTTAATTCACTGTCCCTAAATATTCCTTTAATAATTTTCTTCATTGCCTTTGAAAAAAATCTTTGATCTCATGACTTGAAAATATAACTGGCAAAATAAAAATGGAAAGGCTTATGATATTTTTATGAATGTAAGTTTGCTTAATAAATAGGAAGGCTGCTCTTCTAGTGTGAGAAGGAAATATGATGCCAGGGCAGCTGCATCTCCTTTTTCTCTATTGATGTCTTTTCTTCTTCTGTAGCAGTTGCTGAAAGCTAGAGTTCCTGCTTGTCCCAACTCCCTCTCCTCTGCTTGCATCTTTCAGCAGCTACCAAAGATATCACATCATCCCACCACCTCCTTTCAGTGGATTTCTCTCATGCCTCCTCCTCTTTCATTGCATCAAACTTAAACTTATCATCTGCATTTCTTACTATGTTCTCTTTCTGTTGTCTTACTCTGTTGCATTCCCTCCATTCTGCTCATGGTGGCAGATTCAGTGCCTGCTTTTGCTGATTTCATTTTGTTTATACCAGATGCTACCCAGAAGCACCCCTTTTCCTCAGGTTCTATGTGATACAAAGAAACTTTGGTAGCAAATGGGAATTCCCTCTTAAAAATCAGATGGGGGAAAAAATGGCACTTTTTTGGCAGGCCTTTAAGGCTTCGGTTGAGCTTCAGTTGTGTTTTTTACTAAGCAAGTCAGCTTGCTGTCCTAAACACCTCTTGTTGCCAATATGCCCAGTATTCCAGGCTGGGTTCGTCTGTGGAAACAGGAGCAGAGAAGAGGGCTGAAGGGAGGCCGTCCTGCAAAGCCAGCGTGCTCTGGGAATTGCCACTGGCTCCGTGTCTGTCTGCACTGTGCTCTGCAAGCACACTGACCATGGTTTTGGAGGCAGGCTGAAGAATTTTGGCACCCAGTCCCTTCTAAATCCCCAAAGTGCTGACAGCCTAAGTCCTTTGGCAATTAGGATTAACTGTTGTGGTTGTTAATATCCGTAGAGGATGGAACAAGTTTGCACTGTCCTGGGAGCATTAAACACTTACTGAAGTGGGAGGCTGGGACAGTCTCCACTCCAGGTCCTCCACAAGGGGATCACAGCTGAGCTGAGCATTTCTGGTGGCTGTGAGGGAGCAGAGGAGGCTGCAGCCCTGGGCTTTGGCTTGGGATTCTGTTTAGTGCTGCTCAGAGCCCTTTCTCTGTTCAGGATCAGGGCTCCTGCTGCAGCTGCTCTGACGAGTGCCTCGGGAAGTCAGTTCATGAGATAAGATGGCTGAAGCTCTCCTGTTGCATGAAGGTTGGCGAGGCAACGTCTGGTAAAGGTTACGAGAGAGAGGGAGAGATCCAGAGGCAAGAGGAAGGTGTCAAACTGATTCTTAGTGGGCTTGAGGCCCAGGATATACATGGGGAAGTTCAAACAGAGAGCTGGAAGTGACTGACACTGCCAAAACCCCCTCCAGCGCAGCAGTGGTGGGGATATGACAATGTCTGGCAGAAGTGGGCCGTGCCCCTGCTGTGGATCCACCTGCACAGGCTCCTGCCAGACCCCAGGCAGCCTAAAAGCTCCTTCACCTTGGTGGGGAATTGGCCTGTTTATCAGCTCTGAAATTTGCAGTAGAGAACAAAAGTGATGGAAAACACCTCTTCTCTCTCCCACCACTGTTTCCAAACAGGTCCTTTCCCCTCTGGGACTGAGGCCTGTTTGTTGCAAGCTGGGAAGGGAGTCTGTGACCTGATGGCCAGGAGCAGGGCAGGGGCAGAGAACTCATGCTTCAGCCATCCTCCTAAAGAATTTTAAAAAATTAAAAATAAAAAAAAAAAAATCAGGAAATGTGGTTACAACCCAGGGAGGAAACTATTCCAACAAAGCAAACCTTGAGCAGGAAAACACTCACACATCTTGAAGGTCACCCAGCATAGGTAGAATAAAACATCAGCTCCTGCTCGTCGGATTTGGGCTGAGAAACCACTGGGGCTAGAAACATTCAGAATGGGTTATAAAGATATAAATTAAAAGGCAGAGTCCAGAGAAAAGAAATGCTGTGCTCCAGAGTTAATTTAACCATGTTTAGATTTGGGTGTCCCAAAGGACACTTAACCTTCTGTTTCTCAGTGGCTGTCATTTTGAAAGGGGGAAAGAGAGGGACAGCAAAGGAGGAACTTCACCTCAAAGGATCTTCCATGCTAAGGCTGAATATTTTTACAATATTTAACTTTTCAGCCTGTTTTCTGGGAGCCAGCGAGTGAATCACAATTAACTGTGCCGCAGGCTAAAGGGGGCTCAGCGGCTGAGTCACGACAGAGCAGAGGGAGTGATACATCAGTAGCAAAATCAGTGCTGGTCAGCCTTGAGTGCTGCAGCAGAGGAGCACCATTAAACAGCTGCCAAGGACCATTCACTCCCTCTGACGCTCTCCCATTTTGCTGCATTAGTTATGGTTTCTGACAATGACCTCTCCTGACTCAAGGGAATTTTTTAAAGAAAAATTTCTCTATTTAAATTTCATGCATTGTGAATCTACTCAGAATCTGTCAGAGGTTAGTTCTATATCTGACTGACTTGCTTTAAACAAAAATAGTTCTGGGAAATTAAGCGCTTCTTTGATAAGCCTCCATCTTGTGAGCAAATGGTACCTAATGCTAGGAAAGGAATGAAGCTTTTCATGGGAGCCTCGATGCCAAGAGAAAGCAGTCCTCACTTTTCAGGGCTCACACTGCTCGTTCCAAAAATAGTAATGGCTGTAAATGGAAAGGCTAATCAGTTCTTGGGAAAACTGAGGATGTCTTAACCCACACCACATTTAATTTGCTTAAGGAAACAATCTTCCCACCCAGGGGTCAAGACTGGTGGAGGATCTGGAGGGAGAGGCATTTACCAAACCAGAGACTGGAACAGTTCAGAAATGCTTTAAAAATGAAGTAGCAATCGGTGTCGGTAGATCTGCTGTAGATGCACATGAATGTGCTTCCAAGCTTATTTCTGGCATGTGCTTCCCTGTCCCTGGAGTTAGAGATGTCTGTAAGTGTTTTGTGTGTGCAGAGCCCAGTTCATGTGCTTGTTAACTCCCAGAAACCGCAGTTTTAGTCTTCCCAAGTATCCTGCACTGGTTTCTGCTATCCCGCAGATAGGAGAACATAGATTTTCTTATGTTTTGCTTTAAAAAAGCTTGGCAATAAGTGATCACATATTAAAGTCTGACAGTGTTGAATCACTTGAGGACAGAATAAACAGGCCAAAAATCAGTGATGTTCACAGTCCATTTCTCTATTGGTTCAACAAGCAGTTTGGTTTTGTTTGCTCCTACATTTGACAGATTGTGAAATTACTGTCCCACTGTTTATAGGGCAAATAAAGAGCTCAGTACTATTTGAGTGTGTTGAAATATCTGTGCTACAAAAGATTTTCAAGAGTTTACCGTGGAAATATCTCTCAAGTAGTTTATAAATCTCATAATTGCATTTTCCCTTTCCTTTGGTTTTATGTATGAACAGGAAACAGAAACTTGTTTCTTGTGTCTCTGCTTCCTTTAAATGCCAGAGACACCGTGTCGTCGTGCCTGAAAAAAAAAGATGCTGTAATATTAATTTGCTGGCATTTTTAAACATCATTTATTTTTAAAAAAGAAGCAAAACCATTTTAAGCTTATACAATTGTTGTTTTTTTGCCAGGTCACCCAATCTTATCTGCTACAGTTGAGTTAATTTCTACTACGGATGCCACCAGAATGGTGGAATGAGGAAATCACCAGCGTACTCACCATCTTGAGAGAAAACACCTGAAGGTCTTCCCTGCCCTGCTGTCACACTGCAGATACACACTGGCTGTGCCACCAGGCTCTACATCCTCTTTGCCTGCCCTGGATGTGGCTTCTTGTCTGCACGATCAGCCTTGATGTGCTGTGGGTGACTTTGGACCTCCCTCATCACTATGAACTTGTCTGATGCTCATGGGACCCCTGGTTGACCCTTGTTACCAGCACCCAGCCCACTCTGCCCTCCTTGCTTGGGCACCCCAGGACTGTGCCAGGTTGGAGAGGGCACTGCCCTGCTGCTCTGTTGATGCCTGCAGCTCCAAGCTCATCTTTGTAGATCAGCCCACTGACACCTGGTAAGATTGTGTAATTATACTCAAATAGATGAATATTTTCTCAAGAAATTCTCTAATATTTTTAAAATCTTGCTCTGTGCATACAATCCATATCTGAAAGAAGTGGTAAATCAAGCATTTCAGCCTACAAAGGAGATTTTTTGTTTTCAGCAGCGCACGTGTCAGTGCATGCCAGGGTGGCCAGCCTCAGCCTGCATTGCTTCTTGCTGTGTTCTGCCTTTGAAGCTGCCTTGTGTGGCCACAAAGGCAAGTGGGTAGGCTGCTGTCTCCAGGAGCACAGTGGGTCCTGCCTGGCTCCCGTCCGGCAGTGTCAGACTGTGCTCTTGACCCAAGGCAGTACTGCAGTGCCTACTGCTCCAGGGGAGCCTTTGGGGGACTTCTGCTCCTCGAACCCTTGCCAAACAGGGTAGTGTAGAGGTATTAGGGAGACTTTTGACCAAAAGTGGCAAGAAATGTATCATTCTGATTGTCTGTATTTGCTTATTGTTTGTACCTGCATGGAACAACATCTAAGGGCAACCAAGCTTTGCTTTAGCCTTTCACATTCCTGAACAGCAAGAAATGTCCTCACCAATGTAAGTGACATGTAGAGTCAGGCTCCTTCTGGATAGCTTTTCAAAGTTGGTGGAGTAATCTTGTAATCTGAACAAAAATCAAAGTAAAAATCCCCTTTCTGTAATTGCTTATCTGAAATACTCAGCCAAAACAATCTTCTGTCAACTGCAGCAAGGGGTTAAATGGTCTTCAAAGGGGTTTCAACTTCTTAGATCAAGGTGGGTTTGGTTCTGCAAATGAGATAAACTTGCAGCTACAGGAAAGTCAAGACTCTGTTAAAGCAGGAAATAGTCCTTTTAGTTCCACATGCAAAGGCACCTTTTAATGTGGCTGCTGAATTGGGTTCATCAGAAGTAAAGGCTAATCTTCCCCTTGACATTTACAGAGTTGGTTGATTACTTCTCTTCTGAACCATCCATGTGGAGCATTGCAGGATTTTATAAATTATTTCCTGGAAATGCTTAATATTAAGAGGTTTTTTCAATTCCTAATTTAAGCTCTGCACATTCATAATGGAGATCTTACAAGGTTAAGCAAAAAAAAAAAAAAAAATCAAACCTGGCAGAGCTCACTGGGAGGAGAAAATAAATATTGATGAGACAAAACATTGTACCTGCAGTGGCCAGAATTCTCTTGACCGTCATAAAACCACTTCCTGACATTAACTGAAGGCTAATGTGGCAGGAGGATGAGCTGGAGGCCTGTGCAGCAGCTGGTGTTCCTGCAGGGCTGTGTGTTGACATTACTACAAACCTTCCACTGCACAGAGGTGCACCTGAATGAGGGGACTTGCCTCTGCTGATGAAAATCCTTTTAATTTCCTCTATGGCAATTTATCTGAATTTTCTTTTTGTTTTGGAAGTACTCTGTCCCTATGGGAGGAGTACCTGTGAAAAGTAAATAGTTATTAGGGTACATATAGTTAAATATCTATGCATATATATGTTTTATACTGAAATAACAGTGGGAGATAACAGGCCCATGAGAGGTCAGAGTCCCACTATATAGATTGAGTAGGAAGCAGTCATTGTCCTACAGGGTTGACAACTCTGTGAAGACAGAAAAAAGAATAATTTCTGTCCCTATTTTTAGGGAAGTTGATGAAGAGCAAACATAAGGATTCTGATTTCTTTATTATACAGATCTGTATAGGCCTTGAAAAGGGATCAAAATTTCAAATTAATTCTTTCCTTTTAAGAATCTGGGCAATAGGCATTGCACTGCAGGTGTTAGATTCAAAGGTTTTCTTTAAATCCAAGTCCAAATCTAATGTCAGCCAGCTCTCTGTAGGGCAGCAAACTCCTGTCTCAGAGCTTACACCTCTCAAGTCTGTCCAGTGGTGCTGCTGTGACCCAGAAATGGGCATCTACAGGGCACCCTCTGGGTCACTGTGTCCAGCCCTCTCCTACTGCCATCCATCCTCTCCAACCCCATCTAGAAACTTATCCGGCCTCATTTTAAAACTGAATATATCCCTAGTAGCAAAGCTGTCACCACATTCTCTTCCCTCTGTGATGTCAGAGGAGGTGGTTCAAAGAAAAATCGATGGTTTATTCACTCTTACTTGTTCTCTGTCAGTGTTGTCCTTTAGCATAGATTCTTCTCCTTCCCTTGTGTTTGCCCTCCTCTTTCCCAGTGCCTCTTTGGATTTACTGGCAGTAAGCTGAGTTGTGGCTTTGTAAGGCTACAGGAGCTTTATTCACACACTCTCCTATCAGCTCACCTCTCCCCAGCCCATGGGATGCCGAGAGCCCTTCTCCACATCTCTTGCAGGTGGAATAGGTCATTCCCCAGGTGGGGTGATCAGGCCCAGAAATGGTGTTTCAGATAGCTTCTTATCCAGGCACTCCCTTCAGCAGGAGATCCAAGGTCAGTTCCCTTCTGAATCTGAACAGTTATTTCACATAAAACAGAGAGCAAACAGTAAGGTATTCTGACCTGGTTATATTTTCAGTCACTTGTAGATACTGTTGCATTCAGTAGAACTCAAATGCTAAAATGGAGTGGCCCTATCCCGTAGCACTGCCCCGAGTCTTGAGCATTAGGCTAGGAAAGTCATTCTCTTTCCTTCCCTGTGTCAGTGCTACCGTAACTGAGGAGAGCCTCACCTCTCCTCCCTGCAAGACACAAATCAGGAGCCGTCTGGGGACCTTCCTGGTACATGTGTCCTCCTTTTCCCTGAAGCAGAGGCAGGAACTGAACTCAGTTCTCCCTATTCTAAGGGAAAGACAGATGCTGCATCAAAGTAAACAGCTTTTTCTCAGTTTAATGACATAAAGAATAACTGCAGTTGAGTGGCTGCACTGAAGAGCTTCAGATCAGCCTGGACTGGGTTTTGTTTAGGGTCATTAGGCCTGATGCGCTGTTGACTAAAAAGGTGGGAAAAGAAGAGTGACCAGCTCTGCTTCCCTGGCAGTTTGTCCCCTGGCAGCCACAGGGGAAGAGTGACTTTTTGCTGTTTTGAAGGTTGCTCGATCCCATGAAGTACAGATAAGAGGCTGGCACAAAGATGGAGCACACCCTCAGCATCCCTGCTGTGGGACAGGGACAGTGCAGTTGGTTCAGGGCCTGCAGGGGTTAAGCACGATGGCTGGAGTCGGCTCCGGGGGTTCAAGGTTTCTGATTCCACAGCCTCAGTGCAGTGGGCACAACTTACTGTTGCCACACAAATTGGTTCCATGATGACCAACTAGAGATATTTTTCACTTTGATTGGTGAGCAGGGCAGAAGATTTTGCAACAGTATTCCTTTTTTTAGGTTTTGTAATACATTTCCCACAAAGTTCGCTCCAGAGAAGTAATAGCACAAGGTCAGTTAAACTTGTTATATGAATATTACACTTGGTAATGATCTGAACTTTAAAAAATATCTGCTTCCCATTTCAGAAATGAGACAGCTCAATTCCTTCCTACGTTTCATTTGTTTTAAGGCAGAGAATGGAAGTGGTATCAATTTTTCTGCCAGCATATTAAACCATGTTTTTATTAACAAGTAATTGCATTGAGTCTTGGAAAGCATTAGCAGCAGCAGCAGCAAAAAGTACTTCTGGAAAGCTGAAAAATGTGTTATAGAGTCTTTTGAATAAAATTGTAAAACTGTTCTAGCAGGATACTTCCCTTCCTTGAGCATAAGATGGGAGATTTTATATAGGTTATACAGCTGAGAGCTGTTTTAGATCTCATTATGAACTCAAGTAATCTATGAAGTGAGTGCTCATCTGGGTGAAAAGATACCCTGTCCCTTTTTTTCTACACAAAACAAGTACAAAATACTTGGATGCTTAACAATTTCAAGCGAAATTCAGAGGGAAGTCCATATTTGAGTTACGTATGGAATAATTTTATTTCCGGTTTTGGACTAGTATGGTTCAGCAGGGAAGGGGAGAGGTTGATCTTTCCTGTGGCAATTTTCCCAGGACCATTTCCTATGTGGATGTAGTTATAACCATATAAAGGTGCCAGTGGATTAGGAAAAGAGTCATTGGCACATGAGACTGAAATGAGATGTGATTAAATGAAGCCATCATCCACCTTGTCAGAGAGAACAGTGAGAAGAGACTTTATTACACTGTGTGGTGAAACAAGGGAGAGAACCTTGAGCTGATGATACCTCTGATCTTGCAAAGGAGGCCAGAGCAAAAGTAATGGTTGGAAGTTAAAGTCAGATGAAATCCAGTAGAAATGGGTTTTTTGAGTGAGTGAGTGGGACAATCTGCTGAGGCATGCTGTGTTTTCTGCATCTCTGAAGGAGGCTGTACCTCTGAATTGTGGTGCCTTTGTGAAAGATACCGGGTCCTGAGCTCAGAACAGAGTGTGTCCAAGTGTAATAGCCTGAAAATAAACAGGATTCTGACTGGACATGAGACAGTCCCTCATGGGCTTTAATGCTCGAAGGGTTACCTCTAAAGTTTAATCCAGCACAGAGCTGCCATTCCTGCAGCCATGAGTTCTGTGAGCTGCAGTGGCAACTGTGTTATAAAAGTGCAGTGACAGGATTATGGCTGCAAGCAGCTGGAACTCAGATCTTTGGAGAAGGTGTTAAAATAGTTGACCCTGCTTGCACAGGGAGGTGGGACCGGGTGACCCACTGTGGTCCCTTCCAACCTGACCCATTCAGTGATTCTGTAGTGTCTCAGATTTTCATTAGGCCCCTTTGGATCACATGGCAGAACATTGAGCAACGTTTGAAACAGTATTCCTTTTTTTAGGTTTTGTAAGCAATACATTTAAGTAACACAAGTAAGACTTTCCTGGGAGAGGGAGCCAGAAAAATAAAGGAGGTTGAGCTACAGTAACGGTGTTTGTGAACAGTGCTGAAAGATCTCTTCAGTGAAAACTGACAGGCAGGGACAGGAATGGGGCACGGCCAATGGTGTGCCAGGGTGATCAGGGAGGCCTTCCAGCTCATTTTACCAAATCCAGCAGCTCGGGAAAGCCCAAGGCATTTGGTGGCACCATTTAAAGCCAGAAGCCAGTGTAGGGTGGCTGTGAAGGGGAACAGAGCCCTGAAACCTGTTCTCTTATTGACATTGAGACTGTAGGCATGGGGCAGGCTTCTTCCCACTGCTTGGGAATGTCTTAAAGCCTCATGGTGGGGGTGGACACCCCAAACACCTGTCCTTTTTGTTTTTCTTTCTGCAGTCAAACTTCATGTAGAAATTTCTCTGGAAAGATCTAGGGACTGACAGAGTGCCTGCCCCTCTGAATCCTAGTGGCAAACTGCTCACTGACCTCAACAAAACCAGGATTTCATCCTTGCTTTTTATAACAAAAGAGCAATGTTCTGGCTTAACCAAAACATTCAATAAGTTTTTAAGGCCAAGCTATCCCATGGAAACAGTTCCCTCCTCTGTCTCCTCCTTCTCCATCCAAATGTACAATTTTATTTTAAAAGCCTCTGCAGGCTGCTGCAGCAACTTTGTAATTTGAGGTTAGAGGGAAGCTGAAGTTTTCTAAAGGAATAAAGAACCAGTTTGATTAGAACATGGCAAACCTCCCAATAGCTCTTAAAATATATCTTTTGTGCAGTGTTTATAGCACCTGTTGGCACAGCTGGGACCTTGTGGGTTTCTTTAGGTTTCTTCAAATCATTCTGATAACACAAAAAAACATTGTGTAACATTGAAAGCCAGGGCTCAGACTTCAAGTCTTTTTTCACCTTTTCTTGCAATGAAGCACATTCATATTAAAGTCAATATCAGAAAGTAGTCAGATGATGAAAATATACCTTAGCCCTGGATTTTGTGGTGGTGGAATTTAATTAACTTTCATCCACAGTCTGGCTGGGATGTGTGGGGGTCAGTGTGGGAGTACTTCAGGCTGAGCACTCAGCTGGAGTGCCTGGATTTGGCAAGCGGGCATGTCAGCAGAATCAATTCTGACCAGGCTGTGTCATTTAAGGAATAGACTGGACTCCATGTCCTTCCCATCCACGGTGCAACACGTGCTCTTTGGCTACCAGAGGCTGGCAGGAAATATGTGAAGGATGTACAAAGTAAGGAAGGTGAAAGCAGACAGATGGAAATTTCATATATTCTAAAATCGTGTCTGCTTTTGGAAAACAGGCTGTGAACTCTGTTCGTTATTTTTAGCCAAGCTGATGAAAGTGTATTCTTGATAAGGAACAGCCTCTAATGGGAGGGAGGGAGACAGCCCCACGGCAGGTAGTTATTAAGGCCAGTATGGTTGGCAGCTGTAAAAGTAAATAGTAGTGCTGCTCTTGGTTAACAAGCAGCAAATGGGGGGATTGAACAAATTCGCAGATCATTAAACAAACGGAAAGTTCTCTCGACATCAAAGTGCTGTTTGGTGCTTAATTTGTACTTCATCAAAAGGGGAAAAAAAACCCGAGGCTAAATATTTCTGCAGGTCTTGTGCAGTCTCCATCAGACCTGCTTGGGAGCACTAGGGCCAAAGAGAGCAAGGTTTCCTGTCACTCCTCATTTGTGTGGGTACGTCTGCAGGAGCATCTGTCTCCTCAGACATCATTTACCTACCAAGTTCCACCTTTTCTGTAAAACCCTGCCATTCAGGGAGCTGGGGACACGGATTTACAGCTCAGGCAAAGGGCTGCAGCCACTGGATTAATCCACTGGAGAAGTCACAGACCATATCCCCAGTCCAGCACCGTGCCCCCTACCCAGCCTATTTCCCTCAGAAGGCAATACAAGGAGTGCTGTCAGTCACATTGCCTGATTATAAATGAAAACATTCTTGAAAATCTAAAAATCAAAGGTTGAACAAAAGTGCAACTCACATAGGCCTGTTTGTGGCTTCTGTGTGATTTGAATGTTAGCCATATCATGTGGGCACAGGCTGTGCTCTCCCCTGTGCAGGGATGGATGTGAGTCCATAGTGCTCACATTTACCCATTCAAAATGGGAACAGAAATTCTGTAATATTCTCTTTACTGCAGTCTAAAAGAGAAGAAAGCTCATTATTTACATACAGCATCAAACTTCCTCTTGATGTTACATGGGTGTCTTCCAGCTCTCTCACTCCTATGAAAATCTCTCTGACTGAGCCTCTAGTTCAACCCAGAGACTAACAAGGGGAGAAGGTGGTAAAGGTGATGTGTAACTTATAGAAAGACTGCTGAAAAAAAGGTTTGCAATAAAGTTGCTCTGGTACTTCAGAGAAAACGAAATATTTATTTTTTATAGCTTTTTGTAATGCAAATGTTCTGTGCCAAAGCCTGTGGAACCTTGTGTATTAATCACTCTGACTATCCAGATTTTTATTTTAAGGCTTGGTCCCTTAGCTATTTGGAAAGAAGCATAAATACGTGATTTAAAGCAGGGGGGATGGAGCACCTGTATACAACAAAGGATTCAGTTATATGTCCTACAATTTAAAAAGGAAAAGTAAAGACATTTGATTTCCTCTCACTGATCACACCTATTCAGAAAGATGGCCATCTGATTACTTTGTGCTTTGAAATGACTAGAACAGCCTGTGCTGGCTTTTTTTGTTATTATTATTATTATCTTTTTTCCTTCTTCTTTCTCCTGCCTCTTGCCCATAACAGAGCTGTGGGAAATCATTCGAATAGAAATCCTAGCACTAGTAATAATCAAAGAACTGTTCTGTTCTTAATTCAGAATCAAGTAAAAAAATCATTGTTCTTGTGGTTTTTTGCCTGTTCTCTGCGTTAAATGTAACGCATTATGGCCACCTCTTCCATTCTGGTTCATTTTGGGGTAGATGATGATGTCGGTGGTTGATTGCAGGGGTGGCAGGGGCTGCCCCTCCTGCACCCTGTGGATGCACACCAGGACAGGAGTCTCACAGCCAGTTTAAGCCAGCAGCAATGTTTTCTCTTCCTCTCCCAGCAGCAGAATCACTGCAGGAATATCTCAGGATTGCTCTCCTGGGCTGGGCAGGGTTGTTGCCCCAGCCTACCAAGGCCACGCTCTGTTTTGTCATGACTCATGTTCCTCAGCTGACTCTTTTTTTGCCTGTCTTCTCTCCACTTCTTGAACCAAAAATCACACTGCTTAGTGATTTTTAACTGGAATGTCACATGTCATTTAGGTTTTCCTTGCAAGACAATCTAAAGTATTTGTAACTTTCTGTGACAAACAGAAGCCAAATGAGAGAATGGACTCTGTGTCTCTTCTCTTGTCATCAGCACCAGTCCAGGAGGTTCTGCTGGAATAATTCTGTCCCCTTATTTCCTGCAGGATGGATTGGAGGCAGCTGCTATGGTTTGCAATGAGGTTGAAAAACTATTTGTGTAAAGTTTTGGGGCTAAATTTAGTCCGTTAGGGCTGGGTTTGAGGCCACCCCTTCACAATCCCATCCCCATTTCTAGTTCAAGAGTGTGTTTAATATCTTTCACCACCTGCACAGCAGCCAGCCCTGGGGAACGAAGAGAATAATCATTGTGTTTTCATCCTCAGCTCCTTTTCAGAGCTAATAAATACGTTAGCTGCTGGTTTATGTACTGGTTTGGAAGCCAGCACCATTCAAAGGTGTATTTCAGTGGTGTGGTTAATTAGCAAACATTACCCAGCATTATAATTTGCTGTTTGTTTTCTCTCTGAAGCAAACAGATATAAATTGTTTAAAAGGGCAAACCTGTTCAAAAGAAAAGCATCCGGGCACCCAAACAATAGTTTCTAGCAGTTAAGGAGATATTATTGACATGAACAGGCTAAATGTGATTTTTAAACCATGCAGCTGCCAGTGATCACCGTGGTCTCCTGGAAAGGCAGCCAATGGCCAGCAGGCTCTGGGCCGGGCTGGGAATTGACCACTGCTACACTCAGATTGTTTATTTTGGCGGTCCCATTGTCACTGCTGGTATTTTAAGTGAGCCTGCCTGCCTGCATGTTGGAGAGAGAAGGGCCAGAGATGGGAGGTGTTCAATGAAACAGCATTTGAACTAGAAAGCGCACGTTTGTCAAAACTGAGCTTGTTCCCTAGGTGCATTCCTGTCAGGGAATCTCTCGGGGGCTGTGCAGCTTGGGCAAGACCCTTGGCGGTCCCCACACCCTGCCTGGCCCCCCAGCCCAGGACCTGGTGCTCTGGAGGCTGCAGCTCTCTGAGCCCAGGGCAGGACTGCGCTGGCTGCCCCCTCTGACCCGGGCACCCCCACGATGCCCGGGCACGGCGCTGCACTGGCAGAAGCAGAGGGGCAGAGGCCAAGCCTCTGCAATCCCAAGTCCACCCTTGGCTTGACTAACTTCCATCAAGCATTGGAGCTGCTCTTTTACTGGACTTGTCTCAGATTCTGGCATCTAGAAATCAGGTCTCAGATAAGTCTTGGGATGTGCTTTCGTTTTCGGAATTGAAAAACGAAAGAATTGGTTTGTAAGTGAAATTTACTGGGTTTTCTCTGCTGTGGGAGAGATCAAAGCTTCTGGTTTGTTCCAAAATAAAATAATTTTTCTGCTTTTAGAGCAGTTTTGACTTCACACTGAAGAGACGTTCCTGCTTTCAGCCAGTTGGCTGATATTCCCCGGAGCTCTAGTGAGGTCACTGCCCCTGCTCTGATGCTGCTCCACATTTCTGCTCCCCAGTGCAGAGGGATAGAGCTACCCCTGTGAGAGACTGTCATGAATGGTTACACAGTTTTAGCTGAACTGAGAAAAAGACAATAAACCAGCCTACAATCTCATTTATAATCACCCAGTGGGAAGGAAATTAAAATGACAGCATTTAAGTTTTCACTCTCTCCTGGTGACATTTAGACATGGGGTTACACTTGGTAAAGGCAAAGTAATCAGCCAAGTACACAACCTCATACAGCCCCATTTCATGCTGCAGAGCACTGCCAGTGCCAGCCAGTTCCTTTTCTCCTTCATACAGGTATGCCATGCATTTTATTAGTCCCCCGTCATTCTGGTGCAGACAATGACATAATTGAATTTAAACAAACTAGACTACAGTCTCCTATGGTCTAGTGAATATTTATGTCACTCAAGCATCAGGAGACCTCTGGAGGGGTTTGGAGTTTTGTTCTTTTTTTTTTCCTTTCCTTAAATACTTCAAAAAAATCAAATGTCAATGACATTTTCTGGACTAAATGGTTCTAATAGAGCTGCACAGAGATTTGGGTGGTCATATGCTTTTTGCGTGACACAAAGAAACAGGATTAGTTTTACCTGGAAGGCAGAGGCATGAGGCTCCCCACAGGCATCTCAGGAAATGCTGATTCTTCCTGACTCTGGTGGATAAAAGATTATGACACAAATGGTTACTTTTAAAGGAAATATCTCCTCCTCAGAGGATAAGTTTTTAGCTCTAATGTAATACCAACAAATTAACAATCTGTTTCTTAGATGGGGAGATCTGTAAGTATATCTTGTTATATGCTGCTCAGGAAATTGGGAAGGGGGAGAGCAGGGGAGGGATGCTGTGGCTTTCACCTGAGGTGTGGAAAATTGCCTAAGCTGCTAGTGAATAGGGCCAGGTTCTTGGCTGCATAAATGTGTTGGTTGCAGTTTACAGTAGGAGGAATATGGGTGAATATACTTGACCTTGAGTTGGATTTTGATTTGAACAATCATTTTATGGAAAATAATGGAAATGGTGGGGAGCTGCTTCTGATGGAGCTTCTCCTCCGCAGGCAGTTCTCGTTGCCATCCACAGTACCCAGAGGTGTTTTTGTCATCCACGGTAGCACGAAGGCTAAAATGAGTCTGCTCAATGGTTCAGGTTGACCTTGACCATGGACAATCAATCCCAGACTGACTTCAGCCCAGAGACATGAGCATCTTGTGACCTTCACCTCCTGGGAATTGTGCGACTTTCTCGAGAGTCCTTAAGCAGGCACTGAACTATAGAAGGCTCCAAGGAGATGTTATGGTTGATCTCAAGTTCAGCTTGAGTCCAGGTTGATCTAACAAGTCCAGCTTGTTAGAAGAACTAGCATTTAAGAACTTCTTGTGCTTTTCTTATCTTTCATTTCATTCTTTTTTATCTGACTGCAATACCTCTGGTTAGCTGGCAAGGACCAGGCATTGAGAACACCTCCCTGTGTGGTTCTGATAGCTGAGGGCCTTCTCCCTCTGCATTAAACTTCCATGGTGTTTAAAATATATGTTGCCTGCATTCTTCTGTTGAAATAAAAAGCAAACTTCCGTAGTAAAGTAATTAGGATGTGGGTCACAGGTTGTTATATAGCAAGTCAGACATTATTTAACTTTGCAGAAAATCCTGTGCAAGGCCTTTTATCAAGAAAGTCCATTTGTTTTTAAAAACCCTTAATCAATAAATCCTAATTAAAATCATATGTCAGATAACTAGCAGTCCTTAAGATTTTGGTTTTTATACCCAGGAGGATTCTAGCTTACTGATGACATAAGTGTATTTATTTACTGACTAGATCAATAGCCTGCTCAATAATTGTTTTTTGCCAAGGTTACAGGCATTTGACTGGAAATAATTAAAACTGTTTGTGATGATGGATTTTTTTGAAACTTGCTGTAATACCTGAAGGAACTCTTGCCTGGGTGCCATGAGTCTCAGACAGAGCTGTGTTTAGTTTCATGTGCACTACAGTCCTCCTGGCCCTCTCTAATAATTAGATTTGTTTCATTTTCTATGACCTGTCTTCCCAAACTTGCCACCCATGTGGCCACAGTATGTGCCCTAAAGCTGATGTGGAGAAGCACGTCACATTTACAGCATTTTCAGTTTGAAATGTGGTGATATTTGCCTGCAGTGGTCAGTGGGAAATGCTGAGGTTTGGTAGGGGGTTTCGATGCAAGGAACTTTGAAGCTTCTGGGTGCGCTCTGGACAGTTATGTGACACTGCAGGATGTCAGTGTGGGTAGAGATCTCCTTTCATTTACAGTATTTCTTAACTGCCCTGTGTGGGTATTTATAAGGAGTGCTTACACTGTTCCCTGGAGCCAACATATAGATGATGGCAAAAGTGATTAAAAAGTACTGCTTTGAAGCACCATATTCTTTCATCAGCAAGTCTCAGTGAGGGTGGCTGGTAAATCCCTGCAGTTCTGTCAGGATCAAACCAGCAGCAGCAGAGGTCTCAGCCAAGGAGTGACAGAATGGCTACGAGACGCAAAAAATCTGGAGAAAATGGAAAATCCGAAGAGTAGCTAGTCTTTATTTTGTGACAAAGAGGCTCTGAGAAAGATTAGATGCTTCTCTGAATTGTAGTTCCAGAAACTTCTTCAAACCAGCAAAATGACTAAGAATGCGTTTGGTTTCACATTAAATACACAAGTACTTCCATTTATTTGGGGGGCTAACTAATGTGCGCTGGATTTCTTTTCACGGATAACTTTCCTTCGTTGTTAATTCCAGAGTGCTTTGTCACTCAGTGAGATTCATACCTGAGACCTCCTTCTCTTGTCCTTGGCAGAGGCTGTGTCAGTGAGGTCCCCTCTGCCTTCAGCAGTTGCTGTGCAGTGAATCTGCTCCAGGCAGGGGTTGTTATGCTGGCACACGCCTGCGCCGTGTTGCACAGCTCAGTAATAAATACGTCTGACTTCTGCATCCCAGCCTTTTCCCAGGGCATCTGTTTGTGCACAGAAGCCAGCCATACATATTTATTACTGAGATGGAACAATAATTAGGAAATGTTTCATTTGAGTTACGCTTCTTACGCTGTTGCTTGGTGTTGTGCACAAATATATCAGGGAGTAAACAAGACTTGATTGCAATGACAAGAAAGAGAAGATATATCTCTGGTAGGAATAGAGTCTCCAAACTGATCAGAGTGATAGCTTTTATCATGCTCTTTCTTCATCCCTTTTCCCGTAGGTTAAGACTCAAGTCATTGATGCAATATCCCAGAAATAACATTTCAGTCTATTCCCAGACGACATCCTCAGCTGTGTATTTGGAGCCACTTGCACATAAATTACAGGGAAAGCTTATAGGAGCGTAAAGTATTTTCAGTAAAACCTAAACCCTTTGACTTTTAAGCTTGCTCATGACAAACATCCCAACTATGGAAAAACTAGAGCACATCCTCAGAGAACAGAGTCTTTCAGTCTTCATAATCATTTAAAAAGAGAAAGATATCACAGATGGGATGGTTAAGAAATGAGCAGCCTCTTGAATGCCAGTGTATCATGGCATCCAAGCAAGTAGTTGACTTTCTCAGATTTAATCCTGCTTTTTTGCACATCCCTAATTAAAACTGAAGACTAAAACATAGATTTTGTGCTTAAAACATATAAAAATATAAATGCACACATGCATTTATATAAAGGAATTAACATGAAAATGTGTTTTTCACTGGAACTCTAATACCTCCAACAGGAAAAGCCATCAGATTCTTGAATCATCTTTCTCTGACAATATCATAAACCTAAAGAACTACTTAGACTAAGTGCTTGCTTTTACATGGCTAAATTTAGGTAGGATGATTCACTCTTAAGAGCCGGATTTGCATAACAAGACAATGGCAGTTAAGCACCTAAATGCCTAGAGCAGATTTTCCATCTTCCTTACATCCCAAAGCTGTCATTGATCTCTGTGCAACGTAAATTCTAGGAAACCAAACCCCATTTGTGGATACAAAACATGTTGCAAAGACATGGCCCTAAAATTGAGTTTCTCATTTTGAACCCATTTGCGCTGGTGATGCCATGATGATTCCCACAGTATAGTTAATAATTGCCCTCCTCAACAACAGAGCCTCAGAAAGGTCTGCACAAGGAAGTGAAGTGATGGGAACATAGTCAATGCAATCTCGCTGGAATTAAATTGCCACAAAAGCATACTAAGGGTTCTTTAGTTGGGATCAATCTTCAACATAGAGGCCTAAAGCAAAGCAAATCACTTCTCATGGAGAGAAGGAAAGTAGAAATTGAACTTCATGTACTTCGAATATGTGGCTGGGGTAGGAAAAGTCTTTTTCAGCGATTTAATTGAGTTAAAAATAAATATTTTCTTTGAAGTGTTCCTTGGCATGTCTCAAGTTACAAGATTATTTCATAAAAGCTAATGCAGTCAAATTATGCATCCAGAGCCTGATGCTCCTTGCTTTCAAAGACTCTCAGGCATCCTCATGGGAGCATGCCTAGTAAAAGTAACATTTTCTCCAGTTAACCAGAAAATAGAAAACCAAGGACAACCCGTCCAGAACCAGCATCAGTTTCACAGGATGACAACTTATGTGTTTGGAAGGCATTGCTTTTTGTGTATCTGTAGGACTGACAAAGTCAAACTAATAAATAACCATAAATCAGCTTACAAATGTTTTTTCATCTTTGCATTCTCTGTGTACTGTGGCTGGCTTGGTGGCAAACAGCTGAGCTTTGCTACACCCGTGAGACCCTGGTCTTTTCAGCTCTCCAGGGACTGGCCAGTGCACAGTCACTCTTGCCCTTGAAGCCTTCAGGTTTAATTCTTGGGTTCAAACAGTCTCTCTATCAAAATTTGAAGAAACTGGCTCCTTTCCTTCCTAAGGCTACCTTCAGAGCACATGTTCACAAATTTGTTGTTTTGAAGAAAATAAGCCACAGGCTGAGCAGAACATATGAAAGCTGTTCCCTTTAGTATTTTAAACAATGCAGGTGCTATGAGTGAACCCTTGTCTCTGTTTCCTCCTTACTCAGATGCATCAGGAGTTGATCCTTATCCTTTAAGCACGCTAGGACATGTCCTCTCTGCTCCCATTTCTTTCTGTGCAGTTTTGGGTTTGGATTCAGGTTTCCATAATAGTAGTAGACCCTTTAGTGAAGAGAATGGGTCTGCTCTGTTAAAATTTGCTCTGGCTTTCTCCTCCCAGACTGGCAATTACATTTTCTGTCAGGAGATTAGCTGCTCACTCACCCACCTGAGATTTGCTCTGGGCACTAGCCAGCTCTTTGAACAAAAATGTGTCCTTCTGCCTATAAGCTTATCAAGGCTGTCCAGCCCTCCTCTGTGAGCCTTGTGCGAAGGAGGGGTGTCTCTCCTGACACTGCCAGGGATCTCTGGCCAAATGGGTTTCCAAAGGTTCTGGTGGAGATGTGGAGTAGATTTTGCTCTCAAGGACGGCCGGGCACAGGGCAAAGCGCAGCACCAAGCAGTGCTGATTGAGAACAATGCATGCACGTGCATAAGCGTGCAGTCACTGTTCACACCTGCATTGGCAATCATTCTTAAAGAGGAGCATCTGTTTCATAGCAGCCCTTTTCCGTGGTAACATCGCCGAGCATTTTTGTGCCAACTCGTTCTGCAAAACTTCACCCTGCACCATCCTGTTGGATGTTGAGCAGGTGTAAGAAAGCATTTGGTACCTGCTGCTTTGGATATCCAGGTGAAAAATACTGTAAACATCCAACTTCATGTCATTCTGGTCCATGATCCATTTCTTAGACAGAAATTGGATTTTCCCTGAAATCTGTTCTTATTATCGGATTAGATCCTCTGTCAAGAAATATGTAAATGAGAGGACTAAAACTGTATGGATTTGTACCTGTCGCAGAATTGGTGTTGTCCCAGTGAATTATCATTTATGAACACTGGACAGATCTGAATAAAATAAACCTTAAGTTGTCTCAGAAATAATAAGGGATATGCAGCCTGTGTCCTTAATAACCTACTGTAGTGAGCTCAGCTACTGCTTTTTAATACTGAATATTCATGAAGTCATTAAATGAATAATTGGGATACATTTACACTTTATTACTGTTATGGAATAGCCTGGGCACCTTAATAAGATGCTGATGATTCATTTTGGCATGACAGGAAGAGGGTGCAGAGGGAATTTGTCAGTGTGACTTGCTAATGCAAAAATAATTGTTCCATTTTCCAACTTTAATGTCAAGAAAGACACTGATGTTTAAGAGTGGTTCTGCCTCATAGTCCCTTTCAGTGGGTATTAGAGATTTGTACAGAGCCAGTACAGTACAGAGCCAGTGCTCTTTCTATGTCTGCAGTAAATAAAGAACTAGGGAAGAGTAGGCAGAAATACTCCCCCCAAAAAACTCAGAAATGACTAAGAGCTCCTGTGTGTTGCAGATCAATTCTGATGCACTTGATAAATGAGAAGGATTAGATAAGTAATCTGATTAGAATGTAATAGTGATGGAAGGAGCTTTCCATTACAGTGAGACCTTGACTCTCGAAATATAATGAAACTTTTATGGATCAATTTAATTATAAGTGAACTATACAAATATTTACCATGGCTAGATATTGAAAAGTTGCATTCCTCTACTATAAGTCAGCTCCATGAATATATCTGCTGTAAAGCTATAAAAAGATTTCTAAAGGCAGTAGAAATGAAAATTTAAACGAGAACTAGGTTTAAAATTCAATCCAGTGTGCTTATTTTTGTGATTTTGAGTCATGGTCACCTCCCACGTGGTGTCTGTCCATTCAGTGTCATTGGTTTCCTCTTTGCCATGAGGCTGCTGGCTGGCAGCGCAGAGCAGGGCTGAGCCTGGGCTGGCCTGGCCCCCAGGAGCTCACCGTGGGCTGTGTCTCGTGGCATGGGGGACACTGTGTCTGCTTTGGGGAAGGCAAGAACGATGCCACGGGCAGGAGGTGGCCTTGGCAGTGTCTGCGTGTGTGAGCAGCTTCCCCGGGACCCAGTGGTTGTCAGCAAGAGGTGAATATGGCAGACGAAACGCACAGATAAATGCGGATTTGAGCCTTCAGGCAGCTCATACACAAGAATTTCCAGGCCATGCACTCTACATCTGGCAGGCAGTTCACATTGTATGTCTTTGATAAATAGTGCTTATTAAAGAGTTAGAAATTTCTCCTTCCCCAGAGAAGCTGTTTCATACATTTTTCAATCTTCAGGCGAAATGAAAAAGTTTAATGAAAAAGCCCCCTTCAGCCTCCCCCAATGAGCTTCCAGTCAACGTTTTCCCGAAGTATATAAATTCTTAATTTGTTGTAGATAATGTCTACCAGATGATAGTACCAGGAGCACAAGTGGAAATTAAAGAACAGCAGACTTGGAACAGAGGTTATTAAGTACTTTTTCACTATGAGAAACATTAGTGAGTTGACTTAAAGCAAGGCTGTCATGGCAAGAGAGGCCAACCGAGGTCAGACAGAAAGGCTTTGGAGCTGCCTTGTGGAGCAGGCCAGCCATGCAAGTGTGTAAGGGATGGGGTACAAAGCTGCTTTCCCCGAGGGGCAGTGAAACACCCCCACGAGAACCAGAGCACAGTCACTGTATCTCATCTGCAGAGAGGAGCACGCCTTGGTTCCCATGGGGGACAGGCATATCTGGTCACCTGAAGCAACGTGTGATTTTCCTCTGGGAAGACATTCAGGGATACGGAATGTAATTTATACCTTGAATTTGTCTAGTTAGTGATGCTGAATGCCTAAAAATATAGATTCTTTTCATCTTCCCTTCTGCATTGTTGATGGCGCTCACGTGTAAAACAGCAGTGTTGGTATATCATATAAATCCAAGATTTCTGAAGGAGTTTTTAATCTCTGTGGTTTGGGAGAGAGGACCTCTACAGCTTCTCTAGAATTTTGGTAAATGGTCTAAAATGTGACGTGTTTTAGTGAATGGCCACAAAAGCAGAAAAGACAATAAGAGGAGAATAATAATAGTAATAATAATAATAATAAAAAAAGCCTTCTTGTCATGTAGTAAGACTCATCAACAGCACTTATGAGGCTTTGTACAAGGATTTATCACATCCTCTCTCTTTCTTAGATGAGGAAAGAGAAGCTTACAAAAAAGTGATTTTCCAAGTTCAAATAATGAATCAGTGGATGAACAGGGGATAGAGTGTGAGTTTTGATTCTGGGATGCCTCTGTCCAGAACCAGAGTTGGAAAATAGCAGCTTAGCATTTAGAACACCTGGGTTTTTTTCTTATTTGTTTAGGGAAAGGGCTAATTATTTTCAGATAAATTTTCATTATTCTTTTTGCCTTATGACATTGACATTTCTAAAGGGGACCAAGCAAATTATTCATTATGAAAGATTTGACCCGAAACAAAACATCACATTTACTTTGTGTGGGCACTTGGTGAAACAGCATATTGAAATGAAAACTGGAACTTCTAATTGCTTTGAAAAGATGTTCCAGCTTTTAGAAAAATCACAGGGTTTAGAGTCTGGCTTCCTGGGGAAGAACGTCCGGGAAAATGGCTGATTATGCGTGTGTCCCTGTACATAAGCCTGTCCTCAATCATTTTTGAACTGTGCATCTCTCAGTTGAGAAAATTTTTACTGATCTACCCACGATGTATCAGAGGAGTGGGGAAATATGTTCCTTCTTCATACATTTGGCAAAACAGTGGCTGGTGCTGATCCTGTGCCTGTATGTTCCAACATCCTCCTTCCACTGCAGCTGAAATTAATCTTAAGACGATTTCTCCTATTTCCAAATGAAAAGAAAATCTTCACATTCTGCAAAATGATCTGGCTCTAACCAGAGAAATCCTTTTGAAATGAATTTCCAATAAAGCAGTAAAACTTACTGCTTTAATAAGTTTACTGTGCAAAACTTACTTGATAATGCAATAAAATGTTATCTCAATCATGGAACAGATTTGAGGGTACCTTTTAAATGAGCTAGTGTTTCCTCTTTGCAGAAACTCCAGTGTCAAGTTAGATGCAGGCTTATTCAAAAAATACAGTTCTGGTGCAAGGTTATCCTTGTGACAAGTTTCCAGCAGGGACTGTAGGAGCAATTACTCTTTTAGAGCTATCAGTAATTTCAACTCTAACTCCTCCCAATGGCAGAAAGCTTCAGTACTGGAAAAACCAGTGGATGGGCTGAGATTGAATTTAGTTTTAAAATGTATATTGGTAACTTTAAAGTGCTTTTTCTGGAAAAATTAGGCTTGTCAACAATATACTTACATGTTAAAGAGAAACAGCATTAGAAAACTTATTACCATCATCTGGATTTTTTAAATAAAATATTCATAAAGCCAGATCTGAATTTCAAAAAGAAAAATAGCCTTTAAATTCTGAAGTAATATATTCTCCCATTTCATTAAAAAGCAGAACTCTATCTTGGATCTTATATGCTCTTCCTCATTATAAGACTATTTATATAACAGTCTGATAGACATCAGCTCTTCTTGGGCTTACAGCCCTTGAAAATCATATAAAATACTTTCCTCACTGTTTTAGCCTATATAGCTAATTTTCCATTATTTATAGCATACAACAGCTTGACTTTCAAGGTCACACTCCAAAGAAGGTTTTGTTATATCTCAGAATTCCAATCAGCTGAAAGAAAAAACACCACAGAAAATACAGTGAAGGCAATCAAGAACATAATATGGGTTTGGTAAATGCTTTTCAAGGGTGGAGAGTTACTGAGGAGCTTTTTAGCTAAGGCTTTACTTTAATGGTACATTTAACTAATGCCAAATTGCACTGGGCTTGAGTGAATGTCCGTGTGATGTGCATGTAACTACCCAAGAAATTCATTCTGACAGTTCTTTTTTTTTTTTTTTTTTTTGCAAAAATACCCTAAGACAAAAGGAGACCTTGGAGCTCTCCCTGCTTTGTATTCGGAATCTTGCTTTCCCGAGGTGCATGCTCAGGCATTAATCTCAGGAAAGGTTTCATGTCAGTGCATTATTCCAGGAGGGCAGAGCTAAGCTCATGGTGAGCAATACAGGCAGAACTTACCCTGCAGTCACTGCTGGTTGCCAAATGTTTACCACGGTGCACCACATTTTAACCCTGTTAATGCTGTGAAGCTGCAGGCAATGGCACAAGTTTCTGTGACAGGTGGAGGGGGACAGAGGACGTGAAGTCCCGTGCGTTGTAAGGGCTGGCTTTTGAGAACAGCTCTACACTTGGCACACACAGGCTGTATTCTCTTAACAGCAGAATTAAATAGAAAAAGGACTGTGTAATATGCTGTGGAGTTTTGGAAATTTGTATCAGAATGTAAACTGGCTTGGACTTGAATTAAGTTTGGCTCTTGGCACACGGGAAGGGTTTGTTTAGCCAGGGTGGACCTGTGGCTTCTCAGAACATAATCACACCTGCTGCCTCACTCGGTCTGTTCCCTGGAACATCCTCCAGACTCCATGTGTTTCCTTGTAAGCCAGACCATAGCACACCAAGAACAGGCACCAGTGTGTCCTGCATGGCCTCTCAGGGCAGGCTGGTGGCAGCCCTTCTGCCCAGGCTGCTGGCCCTGGCACTGCTGGCCACACATACGGGCTGCCATGCCGAGCAGGTCAGCATTGTGTTCACGCTGTGCAGTCACACAGGGACTGATGGGCCAAGTGCTGCCTCGACACAAAGCATAAAATAAAAAGCAGTAATGGGAAGGGCCAGGATCACACTGGAGTTCAGCCCCCTCCAAAGGACAGGAACTTGTTAGACACGGCACATTCTTCCAAGCTCCTAAAGGGGCTAAAGCTGCGTGTCATTGTATACCCAGCGACCATGGTGCTGGTAGCAATGTGCCAGAAGAAAAGTCACCCTAATTCCAAGTCGTCAAAGAGTGGTTTAAACTGTAGGCTTGGCCCATGGTATTATTTCTAAAACAAATAATTAGGTAACTAACTAACCAAATAAGTGAATTCAACTGGATGTTGTTCTCATCCTTATATAAATATCCCATTCCTCTCTTTCTGTTGAACATTTTATGCTGTCATAAGAATGTGTTATGGACTGCTGGCAAAAATGCTAAATATTCAAAATTCCCTGATTGTATATTTATGGCCTAGAACACTGTATGATTTATTTCACCTATTATCCACTGAAAGGGTTCATAATTTATTTGTCTCTTCACTTTCTAGTCTGAGAAGGACATGGGAACAGTACCATGTAAAGAAGGATGCCTTTCCTTCCCCTTAGAGGATTCACTCTTCTGAGCTGTCTGCAGAGCTGGGCCAGAATCTTCCCTTGGGAAATGGAGACCTGCAGCATTTATCATGACTTGCATCATGGGTACCCAGTGGAAATTAGATGAGAATTTGGCCACTGCATCCAAGTGCTTCCCATCTATCTTTTCTGATAACGTTATTATTCTAATACGAGTGGTATATTGCAGTTCAACACCTTATCTTCAGAAAGACTGCCACAACGCTTCACAGCATAGTTATGCACTACTGCTGCCCATAATTCACCAGTGTCCTACTAAACACCTGCTAATGGGATTGCTTTGATTTAAATTTGGAATAGGTCCTTTACTTCTGCTGCTCATCAGTAATAACCTATGCTTATGGGAAAGAAACCAAATACATCTTACGTGAGGAAAAACAAAGCATATGGTGCTAGGACAATTTTATAAGGACATCAAGCTCAGTGACTCTCCAACAATTTGTTCCTTCTACTTCAAAATCTGTTTTCAGAGTACTGCATGTGTATCTCAAATGTACGAGAACTCTGGTGAGTTCCTCCTAAAGTCTGTAGGTCACATCATGTGTGCCCTATGTGCTTGTTCTAGTTAGAAGTCTCCCCGTTTTGTATCCCGTTATGGAATGTCTAGTTCTCATTAACGGAGATTCTCTGCATTTTGATAGATCTAAAAGCATCGCTTTTTTCCCATGGGCCAAATCCTGACATTACTGAGCATCCTTTAGGTTTACAACAGCCAAGTCTTATGGATCTTCCTTTAAAACAAACATTACAGCATCCTTCAGCTTCATTCTTGCTGTGTGTACAAGTCCTGCAGACAAGGTGGCTCCAGATTTCACTGTGCTGTTTCACTCATAGCCTTCTTTTTCCCACAGGCCATGGCCAGAAGGCCTAAGTTGCAGAGCCAGCTGCTGCCAGCTTTGCATTAAATGCACAGAACTTGTACAAATGGCATCAGCCAAAGCCCTGTTTGTCATCTTCAGCCTCACACAGGAACTGGGGAACTGGCAGCCTCAAAAGCCTTGTTTCTCTTTCATCTCTCTTTCCACCTTTTGTTCTGAAGCATCCTACAGGGATTCAACAGGGTCTCTGTTGTGTAGCCCCACATCTTCCACTTTTGAGAGATTTAACACCTCCTAACAGTCGTAAGGTTTCTGCAGACTCATAATGGGCAATCCCCAACCAAAGGACCATTTAGACTGAAGCTGCTCTGGGACTCACATCATACCTGGGGGGGAAGAGACTCCCTAAGAAAGGTGGCGATAGAAGGAGCTGGATGCAGGCAGACTGCACATTTTGGTCCAGGGGAGTAGTGTAGGATGTCAGGACACATTGTGACATGCTTTATACCATCTGCACATTGTAGCTAACAAAGTACCACTCGGGGCGTGGGACAGTCTGTGGAATGACATTCAGGTGACAGTTGTTTGTGGCAAAAAAATTACTATGCTGGGATTGTCACAATGTTTTTATGCAATGAATCTTCCTAAAAACTAATGTAACTCCGGGCACTCATTGGCTTTGTGGGCATCTATGCTATGGCTGGCGTTAGTGCAGGGTCCCTGAAAGCAGAACAGACTCGGTTCTTCTCACCGAACACTGCTGTTCCCATCACCAGGATAACTCCCACTTGTGAGAGCCTGAAGGACTTCTCAGCCCCAGTGTGGTGCTACAAGTCTGACTTGGGAAGCTTTGTATTGCTGCAGAGATCTGTTGGGTTTTGCTAATAAATCTTTACTCTAGTGCACCAATATAAATACTTTGCACTGTGTGGCACCTCCCACGTGGAAATTCCAAGGCACTTAAAAATATTAGTTAACCGAGAAGAGGGTCACCACTCTGATGGGAAACCTGAGGCTTTTGTCATTCAGTCGTCTTCCCAAAGTGCCTGGGAAATGAATGGCAGCATTAAAGCAGGCTCCAGGACCAGCTGCTGGCCGTGCCTGGATTTAGAGCTCCAGCTGTTAACTGCCTGCTAACAGCAGTTAAAGCACCGACTGGGCGGGTGATCTCCGCAGTATCGTTGTTACCTTCCCGTACCGGAGGTATCAAAGATTCTGTGTTCTGGCAAGTCAGAAAGTCAAATTCAATATGTGTCCAGCTGTGATTTTAACTGGCAGCTTCTGCAAACAAGGGAGCAGTGAGAACAACCCCTCACCGCACAGATCAGTGACTCTGGGGGGGCACTTACCACGAGAGCACCAGCCTTTTCCTCTTTACAAGCAGAATTTTCCTTGACCAGACATTTACTGTCCACTTTGAGCTGACAGTGGTTGAGGCCCAATGCAACTTGAAGGGGAAATAAACGGAAATATGTGGCCCTTAGTTAAAATAACATTTTAAAAAGGAAGGTAGAATTTCAGTGATTTGTTACAAGAATTGTGACAGGGAAGAAGAGAGGTCACCCTGAAAAATTTAAGGAGTCTTAAGCAGGATTTAATTTGTACAAAAGGATCTGCAGTGCACCTTGAGGCAACAGAGCTATAAATCATGCTGTTTCAGGGCTCATTTATCACCACAGTTCGCCCCAGGATTTGGAAGAGGAGGTAGAAGCCTTCCAGCTGTTTCGTACAGCAAAGTGTCATTGATAAACACAAGCCTGCAAAGTAAACAATAAAATATCCATTATAAGTAAGACAGTTGCAAGGAGGCTGCATAGAATTAGGTTTCCTGTGCCTTGCAGAGTTGTCTAGATAGTGTCTTCTTCCTCACTGGTGACACTGATTCCTGCATATTTGGAGCAGTTCTTGGAGCTGAAAACAGGTGACCCAGACTTCGCACCCACTTTCTTATCAGCAGCAGGTGGGCAAGGAGTGAGCAAGGCTGGAGGGAGGAACCGGTCACGTCGTCCTTCTGTCCTTGCCATGCTCCTGGCAGCACAGCCAGAGCCAGCATTAACACTTGGAGTCATTTGCCATTGTAGAGGGATCTCTCTTTTGAAGCCACCGTTTTCTCAGGGAGGGAATGATAATGAAACTAATTCAAAATACCTACACCCAAATAAAGCCACTGATAAGAAAAGTACCTTCTGGCCACTTGGGTAAGGCAGTGCTGGGTGTGGGTTTTGCTGCCCTTGCAGGTGGTGAGCTGCTGCTGGCTGGGACCCACCCTGCTCAGGTGGGCTGGGGAGATCCCCAGGGCTGGGCAAACTTGGGGTGACAGTGCTGCCAGATGTGCCCCTGAACCTCCTGCTCCCCACTGGCCACACTGTGTGACAGTCACCCATTAATCATGTGCAGAGCTGCTGCTGACTGCACTGATGGGGAGAGCAAAGGGGCATTTTGAATTCACTCTGTGGCATACAGATAGTTAATACATGGGAGAGGGACACCTCACTGTATCAATTTTGTACAGAAATGTAGCTACGTAATGAATATCAAAGATTTTAATAACCTTTCATGCAACCAAATCACAGCATAATGCCTTCAAGTTCCACATGTCCATATACTTCTACAGCACCCAGCACAGTAAACTCCCACTTCTTAAATCTCAACACTAATCATGTGAGAGTATAAATTCAGTCAGGATAGTTTGTGACTTTTTTTAGCAAAGGCTTTTCATGTTTATCCAAGGTGTTAGTTACCATTGCATGTTAAAACTGTTGTAGACTCCCCGCAACTCTTTTAATTTGTAAAAATTAAAATGTATGTATGTAAACATGCTGGATAGGAGAACATGGGTGGTGAGGTGGGTGTAAGGTTGCTGCCAAAGTTCAGGTGTTCCCAGTGTGTGGTGCCTGGAGGGCTGTGCTGAGCTGAGTCCTGCTTGGAGCTGGTACTCCCAGCACCCGGGGCCCTGTGGGGGGAAAGGGCTCATCCTGGAGGGCCTCTGGCTGTGCTGGGCACAGAGCACCGTGCTGGCCCAGCACTCCCATGGCACTGCTCCCAACTGTGTGGGGGTCCAGTGCACCTCAGCCTTTCCATACAAACCAGGATAAGGGCTCTTCCCTGGCCGCTGGTGTTGCAGGGGGCTTGACTGCACACTCACAGACCATTGAGGTGGATTAAGGCTTCCTGTGATTTTTGCGGGGGGGTGGTGTGGGGTATCCCATGCTCATTCCCTCCCCAGATCCATGCTTCCATGGAGAGACACCGTTCTAGACCCACTTGAAGGGGAAGGGCGGCTGGGGCAGGGCCTCCTTCCCTTCTTGGATCTTCTCCTAAAGCCAACCTGTTTGACACCAGCCATGTCAAACATACAACACACAACCTGTCCCTGACGGTTCGAAGACATCTATAGATAAGATTCAGCCCAGCAGATTGCCAGTGACCCACTCCCAGAGAGCCTCACGCTGCCTATTTAAGAGGCAATAATGTCTCTAGCCAAGAGAAAAAAATTTCAAAGGCATCCCCTCTGAAGGGGTTTGCCTGCTGCTCTCTCCTGCTACGAGTGGTGGAAACCCAGTGTAACACCACAGCACCAGTTCTCTGAATTGATGCTGCTGCCACAGAGCAGACTGTAAAGCCAAGGAAATATCCAAAGTCAAAGTCAGTTTAGTAGAAAAAAGAACAAGTTATTTATCACCAATAGATAAGAATCCTATAGAGTTACCTTAGTGCCTATTTGTTCTGGGGGGATTCAAGCCATAAATTACGGATGATTCCTTAATTGTAAAGATTTATGATTAAAAAATTACAATACTTTTTCTTTAATTGCTCGTAAGAATTCGTGGATATTGTTAAGGGGTATAATTTTTCAGACTGCTTTTGGGCATTATTTTTATTAGGTATTATTGTATTGTAGGACTATTTATGTTTTGCCAGCAACCTAGTTACTGCATTATTAGTTAAGCTCATTAGCCTAAGTGACTGAAGGCAGACTTGTGTGCTGCAGAAAGCTCCTCTGCCCCTGTATGCTGCAGTCCAGCTTGCCTTGGATGCCTTCTGCTGGCCAGAGGAACCCAGCCCATTTTCAAGACACCACTGGTTTTTGGTGGTATCGAAAACCACAGGAAAATATCATTAATTAATATTGGGTTTCTTCATTAAATTCTCACTGTGAGGTGGATAGCTGAGAAGTGTTTGAGTCTATGGTTTTCTGTGCTGTCTTGGAGAAGGGTTGAATTCCCTGTACGTATAGGAAAGGGACAGCTGCAAGGTACTCACTTGGGCAGGAGGGGTAAGGCCTGTTCCCAGCTGCCCTGGTGAGGGCTGTTTATGGCTGGAAACAGCCACAGGTTTGTTCACTGGGCTCTGAGTGCACCTTGCAGTGCTGCTCTGTGCAGCCTCTGGAAAACAGAGTGAGTGAAATCCACACAGTCACTGCTCAGCTGTTCTCGGAGCAATGTTGAGGTTCACATTCAGGGCTTCACATTTGGGCCACTCTGCAGCACCTCACTGCAGAATCTTTGATATAGCTGAATTTCTGGCACTGAGTTTGTCTGACAAGGAGCCTTAGTCTCGACAGAGCAGCTTTTCACCAACTGTAGAGGGGCTGGAATGATTCCCCTTCTGCTCAGTAAAACTCTGGGCCTCTGGTTGTATCACTTCATTAAAAACAATTGCTGCAGTTTAAACTGATCAAGAAGGAAACATTTTTCAAGCCTTCTAAATCTGAGAGCGAGTGGAGTTGCTGGTGTTTTATTAATTTATCAACATCTTGTGAAAATTCCTTGTTTTCTGTAGCAGCCATCAGCCCCTGTAGAAAGCACAAGATGCATAACTGAACCATGTAGCTAATCTGAGTAAATAATAAGAATTCAGTAATTTAAAACACTGTATTCTGGCAGGATTCTGTAACTTCAGGGAAATCAGCCTGGTTAAATGTGGCTCATGCACAAGAGCCAAGTGCCCTGATGACTTCATCTGTTTCAGCAAGATAGAAATGTCTTCAGGCTCAGAGCTCCTGTGGGCAGGCACAGATGGACTAGGGGCTGGGGAAGGCTGGGGCTCCATTGGCTTCTCCCGAACACCAGCCAGGCTCACGGCTGCTCACAACTGTACATCTTCACCCTTCCCTGTTTTGATCAGGGTTGCTGATCACAGTCTTCTATAGCAGACTCTGCATATATATTAACTTAGTAACTGGTGAAATTTGGGGTGTTTTCCTTTCTGGTTTGGCCCAAATTCATTTGTTTTTTTCTTTTAAAGAAAGTTGATTCCAACAGTTATTTCTAGGGAATCCATGATCTAGTGTATCAACTAATTGACTTTTTCATTATTGTTCCTCAGGCTCTCATTCAGTTTACAGTTGGACAGGCCGAGCCAGTAGGCCAGGTTCAGCCCTGCTGTGAACCTTAAGGCAAGATCATAAATACCAATTCTTCTGTGTCTATGCCCCCAAATAATTTCTGCTTGAGTTGTAGGGTCTCAGCAGCTCACCAAATTTGGCTGGAAGGTTTTATGGGCTACTAATCAGTGTGGAGTTGTAGACAAGATATTAAAAGTAATTGCTTTCAAACCTACTCTGACTTATGGTTTAGGAGACAAAATGGAAAACAAACCACCCTGACTTTCCCCTGGCTTCTTCACTGACAGTCTCTTCAGTATTGCCCCCAACCCCAACCAGAGCCTGTATCCTCCCAGCCTCAGTCCCACAGACACGAGAACATCTAACAGGCAGGAGTTAGAGACGGTGTTACGGCAGCCTTCTTCCCTTGCTTATTAAACAGAACTGTACCAATTTATCCAGCAAGGTGGAAACCCATGGGAAATTGGGCAGTTGTGGATGATGACAAGGCTGTGTGAATTTTCCTTTTTTTTTCCAGCTGGCTCCCCCTATACTGGGGTTTCCCAGTCTGTGGTTCTCGTCTGGGATGTAATTTATCATTTATGAAGGGCTCACACTCTCTTCACTCCTGCACAGGGTTAGATTTGAGTCAGGCTGAACCCTAATCACTACTTACTGCTCCAGATCTGAGGGTTTTTTTGGGCCAGACTGAAAGCTGTGCTGAGCTGTGTACTGGTGATTTTTCTCTTTCTCAGCAAACTCCCCCCAAATGTTTCCTGCCTTGCCAATGAGCCCTAATTTTCCAATGGCAAAAGGCCAGAACATCCTTACCCCAGCAAGTTAGCAGACCCCCTGCAGGTCCTGATGCCCTGCTACCGTCTGTTATCTTCATTGTTTCCCTCTTCCCATCACTCTCAGAGTGTAAGTTATTGATTATTCTGCCAGGGGTTGTTAAACCAGAAAATTTTGATCCTTCAAATGAAAGCGTGTATCACTGAACCGCAGCCAGCTTATCCAGAACATTTTTCTGTTATATGTGAGAGAGAATGACTGCCTTCAGGCCTGGCAAGTTGGGAAAAATAATCGTAGTGTGTTTCTTTATCTCATCTCAGATAGAGGCTAAGGCCAAATTAAACCTGACCCCTGTTATTAGTGAGGGCTTGGAGCGGTCTGTACCACACTGCCCGCTCTGATTCCACACCTGTTCAGTTCTAGTTCATTCTGAGGTAGCTGTGACACTGACTGGTGGTGCCATTGGCACAGGGATGCCCAGCTGTATTCCCTGTATCTCCCTCATTCCCGTGTGCAATGCAAAAAGCACAAACAGTCCTTGCTCCAGAGTCCAGGACACACAGGATCCTGAGGGGGTCTAGGGAATGGTGTGTGGAGCACCTTCTGAATACCAGACTCCAGGCATGGCAAGCCTAATTTTGGTGCTTCTGATACAACCTAAAGTTGCATTTTAAAAGCCTCTCCAAACAGGATCAACTGTTTTGCTGCAGTGGGAAAAGCTGGAGAAGTGGATTTAGTGCTGCCTTCACCATCAACCCCTGACTATCTTGACTGGACAGCCAGAGCTGTCAGTGCTAACCTGGCCTTGTCTCGTGGTTTGAGGCAGTGGCTGTGCTTTATGGAGTTGACTGAGAGTGTATTAGCGCCTACTTTCCAGTGTCCCAGCTGCATTCTCTACTATCAGTGTTAGGGTTTTAGGAGTTCCCCTTTTGTTTTCCTTTTTCTCTTAAGGAATTTTCCCCATACGTGTTGCCAGGAGACAGTAAGGACTGGATACTTCAGAGAGACAAAATACCCTGGCCACAGGGGAAGGGGTCCAGTTGGCTACTCTCTTTTCCCTGGAGTTTTCTCGTGTAGGGCAGAGATGCCGTGAGATTTGAACTGGGAAAAAGGGGTTGGGTGCAGCCCCTAGGTCTCTTGTTCTCTCGGCGTTCAGAGGAGAAAGGAGATGCAGTCGCTGTGGAGAGAATTCGTCACCACTGCAGGATCCTGCCTTCTGCTGCCTTTCCTTCTACCGGGAAAACCCCGGGATCCCCAGCCCGCCTCTCCCTGCCCCGCTGGGAGCCGGCCGCTGCTGCCCTGCCCCCGCCGCTCCTCTGCCATTGCTCCGAGCCTTCCCTACACTGTAGCCCCGCACCCCCTGCCTGCTCAGACATCCCGGGGTTCCCGCTGCTGCTCCGGAGTTTGATACCTCTCGTCTGCCACCCGGGATTTCGTGCTCATCCCTGCTGTCCCAGCCTGCTGCTCCCGAGGGTCCTGCTGGGGCTGGGATCGGCTGCCCCTGGGGGTTTGTGGAGCCTTTCTTCCATCCCTTCCCGGCTCGGCCCGGCCGCCATTACTGCCTGCTCCCCGAGCCCGCGCCACAGCGCCCCCTGCAGCCGCGGGGGAACCATCGCACCCGCCCTGCCCGCCGGGAGCCGCCAGCGCCCCTGCCGGCGGTGAGCGGAACTACACCGAAGGGGGAAGGGCCTGAGGCCGAGAGAGGCCGGCACCGGGTTACTGGTTCTGTTTGGTGTTACTGCCACAGTTATTGTTGTTTTGTTTGCCTGGATGGACATAGATCAGTAAAGAACTGTTATTCCTATTTCCTCATATCTTTGCCTGAAAGCCCCTTAATTTTGAAATTATAATAATTCAGAGGGAAGGGGGCTACATCTTTCCATTCCAAGGGAGGCTCCTGCCTTTTTTGGCAGACACCTGTCTTTCAAACCCAGACAATCAGCAACACATTAAGCACCATTTCAAAGCAAAAAGAGCACCATGTTAAAAATAGCAGTGCTTGCTTTCGGGGCAAGGAAGCGGCTTCTGCCTTTGCTTTAGAAACATAAAAGAAATTTTAAAAATCTTGAGATATTTGAAGCGTTGACTTTCAGAATATATTCCACAAATCAGAGCAGAGATCTTGGGTGTTTGACAAATAATTCCAAGATTAATACAGATATATATCCCTGAGTGCAAGGACTTTAATCAATCCCTAATCTCCCAGAGAAGCAGTTTGACTTTACCTGACAGCACTGTGAAAGATGATCTGCTTCTATGTGACCAGTGTAGTAATAGCAAAAGCCATTTCCTCTTTTTATTGCTCTTCAGTTTTTAGTATAGATAGCCCACAGTTGCTCAAAGCCACGTTGAGAGCCTTCCATTGAACATAGAAGGCTTTGGATCAAGCCCTTGGATCCTTTCCTACTAATAAATTAGGCCTAACAAGGTTGGCAACAGCTCTCCAAGTCTGAAGGTCTTTGAAACTCCTGAAGCCCCAGCAGTTAAGCCTTGTACTGAAAAAACACCTGAAAATGTGAGGGCAGGCAGGGAGCTGGGAACTGGGAGCCATCTAAGATCTCCACTCCCAAGTACTCTGCTCTCTTCCCTCTCTGCAGAGGAGCAGCTCCCCTGTTCCGTTGTTCTCCCCAAGTCCTTTATAGCCCATTTAGCTCCTTTCTGGGCAGCACGGCAGAGGATGATGGATTGCCTTGGAGTCTTTTCCATAGCATTGGTTTGCCACTGGGCTAACCCAAGGCAAACTGCTTGATCTATTAGCTGTGTAATTAAAATGAGGGACCCTAACAGAGCATTCTGTACAAAACGAATAACAGAAATTTAACAGGTAGCTCTGAGAGCAGAGGTTGTTAAAACGCCAGCATATTCTGCAAGATGAGCTTCAGTAATAACTCACCAAGAGACCAAATATATCCTCTGATGAGAGACACCACGATGGCTAAAAATTTAACAAAATTCTAATGGAAGTGTTATCTATTGGCATTATATATTCTTATAGAATGTGTTATTTATTATCTATTTTATTAATATATTAATAGAAGCGTTTTACAATAGCATTACAGAGGATCAGAGAAAACAGCTGCTAATAAACATTTTCACGGTGGTTTGGTTCTCTTTGATTTGGATTGTGAAACTTAAGATATGCCCATAGCAAAACAGACTGAATTCATGTACTCATGCACTTACATTCTGATCATGCAACATCCGAAGTGTATAACTTGCCTTGAAACTGATGGGATGATTCAGTGTCCATGGATTAACCCAACAGTTCTATAACAGCATTGTGAATGCTCACTCTTACCATTTAGGATCATGGCTAATGCTGGCTGAGACCATGGCGCTGCTGTGCTTGGCAGCATTTTACTCAATTGGGAGATTCCTGAAAGGAATTTAGCATTTAAATAGAAGACACACAGGTAACCAGGCTTAAAAGTAGGAAAAAAACAAAGCAAAACTGGGAAAATGGGAAAGCAGTCGCTGTGTCATTAGCATTGAAGAGACAATTCCACTGCACCAGGGTGTGTGGTGTTTGATTGCATCTCTCTGCTGCAAGAAATACAGAAGCAGTAAAAGCTCTATGCCCTGAGCAGGAGCCTGGTGTTTTAACTGAACAGACCTCGTGCATATCCCTTCTGGGGGGCTACCCACAGAAACTTAAGTCTGAATTTCAAAATCACATTTTGCCAAAGTGGACTTCCGAATTGAAGAGCTAATATAGAACAGTTAAAAGAACATGGATAGATCCATTCTGGCATCCCTATTTTGGAAACGTATGTAATATTATATAACAGTTAGATTAGCAGATATATTTTCCTTTAAATCTAAATGTCCAGATTCTGGTCTGAGAGCAAGCAAGGGGAGTTGCTCTCTTGAGAGACCTGTAGGTGACTGAACATGGGGTTTTCAAATGCAGGTGCCAGATCTGCAGTGTAATTGCAGCTGTGCCACTGTGTCAGGGGAGCACTTTGCAGCAAACCTGAGGCTTTGCATGCATATTTCCAGCAGACTGGGAATTTGCATAACCCATCCATAAACCACTGCAAAATCTAATAAGGAATCAAGCCCAGTGTCAGCTATGGCCACTATATCACTGCATCTGAAAAAACAGCTCCGTTGTGCCTTGACCTTTTCTGTTTGGAATTTGGATTTTCCAGCCCTTCTTCCATCTGTTTACAGAACCAGCCCCTCAGGGAAACATAAATAAATAAATCTTTTCCCCAGTTCATGCTCATGACATCAAATGATGTAATAAACTGAAATCTCTTTCCTTCTTTCTCCCCTTTCAATATTTATTCTGGGGATTTATTGTTTTCCCTCCTTTTCATTCAAGGTTTCCCTCTGATAGATCACCTCACTGTGGAGCATTTCTCATACTCTCCACGCAGTACACCTCAAGCTGTTATTTTAAAATGTAGTTGGAGCTGCTTTAAGCTGAAGACAGTGCAGAGATTTTAATTTTTCTTTCTCACTCTGCTGGACCTGCTCCATTAAAATTTCTACTCCATTTTTAGTTGAAATATTGTTAACATAGAATAGTGCTTCCAGTAGACACATGGAGACCAAAAAACTTCTGTATGTTTACCTGTGGGTTCTGTCCCCACGGGGGACATAGTTAGGGTCATAAATATTGATGCTGTCCTGAACTGAATTCTCAGGTGGCATGAATGGGAATTCAATTTGGGATAGAAGTGGGCTGACTCAGACTCCATGTGATGAAAAAGTTGAGTGCACAAGCATTCAAGAAGAAGAGCATTAATCTATGCTATGGAGAGTTCCACGCAGTCAGTCAAAGCTGTTACACAGTTCAGGAGAGGCGTGTGTCCATACAGGGTCATACTAGGGCAAAAGACCAATGGACACACTAAAAATCCAAAGTACCCCAGCAGAAAAGGGCACAGATTATTTCACATGTCTTTTCTACTTATAAGCTTGTCCTAGAATTTTGTGAAATTAAAATGCAGTGTTTCCCCAGTCGGTGTTTCCTCAGCAATGGCTGGCAGAGGCTGAGTAGCATGGCTGGAGGGATTGCTGCTCAGGAGCAGTGGGGCAGAGGCTTATACCAGAGCAAGCTGCTGCAGAGAACATGGCAACTAAACGGACACATCACTGACAGGTCATTGCATAGTGACATTTATTCACCTTTGAACCAGCTCAGGTGAGGGTTTAGGTCTCAAATTGAGCAAGGAAGCACCAGTGCTGCAGGCTGGCTCCTCTTTTCCGTCTCCTCATTTTCCTGCTCTGTGAAACACAGTGCTGGCTCTTCCTGGATGGGACAGTGGTTTTTTGGATGCCAGGGCAAGCCCCAGAGAATCAGATTTCTCATTTGCATCATAAATACAGCAGCAGCAGCAGCAGCAGCAGCAGCTGAGGTTATTCAGGCTTTACTCATCACCCCCACCTCCCAGGGTAGGGCAGTGCTGGGGAAGCTGCTCTGGTGCTGGAGTGGGCAGGGGGCTGGTGGGGTCGATTTGTGCAGGAGGAGGAGCCATACACGGCCAGTCTCCAGTGCTTGTGTGCTCTGCAGGAATGCCACAGTGGCATTATTGCTGGACTGATACCAAAACCTGAGGATGCATGGTCACTTTCAAGTCTACTTCAATGTTGCTTGATCTCAAGGGAGAATAATCAGCAAGGATATGAAATATTTTAGATCTAGATTAGATCCGCACAGGGGTTTAATAAACCCAATCCAGAGAACAGGAGGAAAGAAGTGACTTAAAGCAGGATTTCTCTAATGGTTAAGCATCTGCATTGCTATCCAGAAAAGTCCCTGAGCTGCCTAACTCCGGAGGGCCTCTCCTTTGCCTTGCCCACCCCACGTGTCTCTCGGGCTGCCTGGCAGTGCAGAGGCAGCAACAGCTGCTGTCCTGGGGGTGCTGCAGGGCTCACCTGGGCAGCTCAGCCCTCTCGCTGTGTCTGTGTCCCAGGGGCTCTGGGCACATCAAGGGCACGATGCTCTGGCCCTCCCCTGACTCAGACCTGGAGCTTTCTCATATAGAGCCAGCAAGAAGAGTGCCAGGTGTATTTAATGAAGAGATTTGAGGTTGTCTTTTTCCTCCGGTGGTCGGGCTGAATGTCCCAGTGGAACTGCCTGTTCCTGCTGTGGCTGTTGCCTCTAAGCCTGCTGACAATGGGATGGCTCCTCCTAGTGCACTCTGATCTGTATGTAAGGAGTGCATCTGTGAGAGGAGAGGGAAAACTGGCTTCCATCTCATCCAGAGAGGTTTCCATAAAACAGTAACTATTGGGATTCTGTTCCTAAATGCAGTCAGGGGAGTTTTAGGGTGCCCTGAGACCTCTCCCCCTAATCAACTTTTTTTTTTCCTTCTTCATAAAAAAACCCTAGAAAATACTTTTATCCCATGAGTTAATCATTCAGCCATATCAAAGCTTTAAGCTTTCAACATCGGGCCCATTGATGAGTTCGGATTTTCAGAATAATCCCTTCAAGGTAATGCAACAGCAGTTGCTTGACCAAAAAGTAATTCACTACTATGTAATTAGCAGCTCACGCAAGAGGCAATCCTATAGAAATAAGTAGATACCATGAGATAAGAACTTAAAGCAGTGATATATACAAAAAGCTCATTGAGAAATTGAAGCACATTTCCTTTTGTTTGTAGAACAGCTTATGAAAGTAATGTGCATGTTACAGCTGCATTATCACCATTAATATATTGCAGATGAGCTGTACAAATGTTTAAACAAGACTTTACAACAGTTTTGTTTACACCATTTTCATGTAAAATTTGTAATCACTCAAAGGGTGTCCTTGGGGTCTGCTGAAGAGTATTGAATATGAAATGTTGCAGTTCTGCATGTTCAGATAGAAACAGAATTCTGAGAATCTGTTTATCCAGCTAAGACAGAAACAAGTACTGGGACCTCTCTCTCCTCTCCTCATAAGCTACTCATATACTGGGATATAAGAAAGCAGCAGACCAAAAACCTGTTTGCTCATTAAGTTCTGATGGCAGAATAATGACAGTCAGAGGCCCTTTGCAGTCAGGTCATTAGAAATTAAATGGGAGTCTTTTCCAAGTGCACAGAATTGTTAGCCTGCTGTCAGCCTGCTGTTAGCCTGCTCCCCATTCAAAGCTGATCTGTATATGACTGAAGGAGAGATGTTTGTTGCCAGATGCCTGGCTGAAGATTACATCTAAAATAAATATACTCTCCTATATTATCAGCTCTTCAACATCCAGATATTGAAATCACCAACTAAGAACCTCGGAAACCTGTCCTTTGTGATAGGGGCTTGCAGACTGAGCTGGTCATCATCGTGGCCAAAGCTTCTATTTCTGGCTTGCCAAGAAAGCACAGACCCACATACTGCCTGCTCAGGTAGGCAGACCTCCCTCTAGCCCATATTTCAGCAGAAATCACTGGTGTATGGCCATCTAGATAGCTCCTGACATTGCAGAGGGTTTCTGATCTATAATACTTGGCTGCAGAGCCTGGCTAACACATACGACTGTAAGCTCTGAGCCCACTGTCACAGCAGTTGCTCAGTCTCTAATAGCACCGTCTCCTGAGAGCACGCAGCTCTACCAGCTTCATTCATACATGCACTTAGATAACACCATGACAGGGGAGACAAAACACAGAGACAGGAATTATTTGCTTCAACTGCATTTCTAGGTCTAGTGGTTTTCACTGATGTTAAGCAATCTTCTGGCATCAAAGACTTTTCCTCTGACTTTCTTGGTGCTGTCAGGAAAGTTCACTCAGGCGCTTACAGCTTAGATCATGGATATAATCAAGGTCCATTCCTGTACAAATTTGTGTGGCTCTGTCTGGAATCCATGGAGCTGTATGGATCCACTCCAGCTGCAGACTGCCCCACTGGTGCAAGGCTCAGGGTAAACCAAGGTGCTTTAAACTAAGAAGAGGCGTTTAAAAAACTGCATCCATTTCTCTGCCTAATATTTCAAAAGAAACATTACCCACCAGGGCCAGAACTAGAAACATTTATTAGGAAAATGTGGCAAGAGCAGGGAAGTATGTGTTTGATAAGTAAGATCAGTTTCTGTGTCAGGGCACATCTATTTTGTCTGAAAACCTGGAAAATATCCAGATTCAAGCTCAGTGTTCTCTGCTAAGGCATTCGTGCTCCGTTGGATTTGGGAAATTTTATTGTCTTAACACAAATTTCATCCCTCTTTTCTCTGACTGTGTTTCAGGATGTTCAGTATATTTTAAACAGTTCTACTGAATGTGAGGTCATTCAGTGACAAACTGGACAACTGTGTTTTATTAAAGAGCATCCAAATTATTAAAAGTTAACAGTTATTTGTAATACCAGATAGATTTTATCTCTGACCTGGATTTATGTGCTTTTGCCACTGGTGTTGGATACGTACTTCTGTGATAGGATACATAGCAATCCCAATCTTGTTATGTGCCAGGAAAACTCATGGATTGCACCAAGGCTCAAGTATGGTAGCTAAATACACAGCTCTTTATCGTTTAGCAAAATGGGGAAAGATGAGGGAAAGACCCAGGGAAAGAGCAAGTTAACTGGAGCCACAGGTTGGCCCCAAAGTCGCTGAAGGTTAATTGAAGTTTTTCAAATGGTTCCACACAACCTTGTGGAGAAATGTCCAGACACTGCTCTGTAGAATGGCCCTGAGGCCATTCTGAGGCCATTCTGAGGCTCTGACACCGTCAGCATGTACAGAGCACAGTGCAATAAAACACAAGTGTGCCCGCAGCTTATTTTTTAAACCATTTTGTCCTCTGTGTGAAGATTGAGTTCAGTGTGAGTCTTGTTTTCATATCCTGGAGATTATTCCTCACCTCACTGAAAAGGATCGAACTTAATGTAATGGAGGACATGCACCTGCAGTCAGTGTTCAGCCTTGCAGGTTATTTCAGGGAGCATCAGACGAGCAGGATAAAAAATGAGAGCTGCAGTAAAGTAAAATGTGAGTTTTAGAAATACAGTGAGCATGACTTACCTCTGCTTATGTTGGAAGTACAACAGGAACAGAGTCAGGCCATGGCTGAAAGTTCCTGAAAATCTCATTATGGATGTCCTTTTTATTATTTACGTCTTCTACATGTATCATATCGTGCCAGTCTAAGAGCAGTAGATAAGAATTACTTCTTTTTTTTACACAGATCCTTTAATTTAGAGACACCCAGCAGTATTCTAGTGTTCAGGTTCTTTGCTCTGCTATTTGTAAATCAAAGTCTTAAGCTTGTAGTGCTTTATTGAATACAGTGACAAATGGGGATGAACTGCATTCTCCCCTATAGTCATAAAATTGATTTAATATTTCAATTAATCTTTGCTACCTTCTCAAAAAAATTATGTGAATACATTCTGAGTAAGTCATCTTCAGGACTTAAGTAAATACTAGCATATATATCACTTAATTTATTTGCTCTCTTTAAAATTCTTTTATATCACTCTTGCAGTCAAATGCAAGTATTGCTTCCACCAACCAGAATGCAGGAGTATCAGCTGAGATTGTCCTTACCAAAGGATTGTCACATTTTCATTAAATACTTCTATATTCATAGTCTGGTTTCCATAGCCAGTGAAATGGTTCTTCACAACTTTGCAGAGGATGGAAATTATATCATAATCTATCCTTTAATATCAAATTAAAAGAAAATATGATTTTAAAATAAGTGCAATTTTTATTTCCAGAAAAGAGAATGGGACAGGCTCTCATTGTTAGGGCTTTTCTTACTTCCCCTCTGATACAAGACTGCAGAGAGGTTGACAAGGTTTCATGCAGCATTTTTGAGTATGTGCATTTTTTGATGTGATGTGCCGGGGTTCATAATTTTTCCGTAATGATCCTTTATGGGCATAATTCGATGAAGAGGAGACACACAACTCCTCCTAGACTGTGCTAAGGTAGTCCAGAAGTGGTAAGATGGATGGGTATGTGAATGGATGTGTTGTTAACTTCAGATTTCTGAAGGCTAATGCTTTTTGCGTAAGTACTGTTCCTCTAATCCAGAATCTTAGATTCACTAAATGTAGCAAGCAATTAGCTGTGCATTAGCAAGCTATTTGTGGAAGCCCACGGTATGAATGCTCCCTCCCCAGCTTACCAAAGGCCTCACCCTGCAGGCTTTGCAGCCCTTGGCAAGGTAATCTCCTACTCTGATGGCAAAGACTTGGATCAAAAACTAGGTTTTCAGTGTTTTGTGAAACATAACATGCTATCCTAAAAAGTAGTCTCTAATAAAAATAAATAATTAATAGTACATGGAGGAAAGGGCATATTTCTCTTTTCCCGGCTCTGCCCTTCTGGATATTCTGTCACTACTGATGCGTGACCTGATGATGACTTTGAACTCCAATGCTACTGGAGACCCTAAGTCAGGCCTCCCTTGCATAGTGACACCCATAGGCAGCAAACCCCTTGCTCAAGACCCCCACACCTAGTTCCTGGCACAGCACAAGAATGATTTCTTCACATTTTTAAGACGGAGTCAGAAAGCTTTTTTCTTTTTTTTTTTCTTTTTCTAAAAATATAACTGATCCTATTTGTAAGACTCCTGGAGAAATACTTTGGTGGTGCAGAGTTATATTAAACAAAAGAGCTCTCCTATGGCAGGCCATGCACTGAGCAGCAGTCAAACTGCCCAAGTGAAGTTTCCGCATGCTCACTCTGAGCAGCAGTCACTGGTTTCCCTCACTACAGTGCCTGTGAATGGTACTTCAGTGGTGACCGCAGCAGATAGTTAAACGTATTTAAAACACTGGAATGAAAAAGTACCCAGCACACAGGGTTGAAAGAATCATTGAAATAGAGACTTTTCCCCCTCCTCTGTTTCCTCACAGTCTCCCCATTTTGCTAACTTTACAGTTTAAGAAATTGAGTTAAGGGCCTTAAGCTACCTTGCAGTCCAGCTTGTTGAGCACAGCTGTAATTGAAAAATCTGGGCTGATGGAGGAAGGAGAAGATTGAGTCTCTTTGAAGTGGACCTGGAGAGGAGAGTGATGGGTAAACTGGGAGATTCTGCTGGGAGAGGTGGTGGAGGTTACATGTGTCTGTTGGTAAGAGCAAGCACTTAGTGCTTATTATTCCACTTCATAATGTAGAGACGTGTTAGGCTCTAAAATATTTGTGGAAATAGCAGGTACAGCTAAGATAATTCTTTCATCTCTTGCTAATTAAAAATGTACAAAAATGTTGAGAGGCAGCACTGTATCTGTGCATTTGATGCTTTTAGAGTAATACATGGCTCCTAACGAGGAGTCCAACCTGGGACCACCATCTGTAACCTTCAGTTAAAGCACGGTGTATCCATCCATTTATTATGTGGTGCTTTTCCACTCGGACTCACTGGTCTCTGCTCTCTCGCTGTTAGTTGCCAGATGGAGTTTAAGTCTGCTTCATTAAGCCCTAAATGCTTGGGCTACGTCTGACTATCCTGCCTTGTGGTACCATCATGCAACCATCAGAGGCACAGGAGACCTCAGTGCCACATTCCAGAAGTTACTGAGACCTTTATGGTCAATCTGCTATGAGGCGTCAGAGATTCTGCCCTCCTCTTAAACCAAAACTTCAGTGTCTTGACCCTCCTGGCATAAGGAAACTCTCTTCCCTTATTACATGTCTAGAGAAGGGATGGGGTGAGCTTGGTCAAGGCTGTATGGAGCAGAACCTGAGTGTGGGGGACAGCTGACTAAAGCTGGTGGGATCACTACTCTGGGGAAGAGCTGTCAGGTGGGCAGGGAGAACCTGTAATACTTTCAGTTGTGTGTGACATACCTAAAGTGGAAGGAAATGTGAAAGGAAAGGAAAAAATAAGCTACCAAGAAAAGTAAATGCCTACATTCTGATACTCAGTACATGTCTGACTGTCTTGGAAACATGGGTCAAATATGATATTGGCATAACATTAGCCCCACGAAGCTGATGATAATTCTATCCAAGTGCTGTGCACAATTATAGAGGTCCAGTACAATTAGTGTCAGCTAAATTAGGTTAAAAATAATCAATAGGAGACAGTAATTTTGTGTGTCAGTTTAGATCACACAGGGGCTTTTTATAAATCTCAGTGTGAAAAAAAAAAATTGGTTCTTTTCCATTTTAGTTCACACAGTGAGGGCACAGATGTCTGGCATTTTTTCAGTTGCTTTTTGCAAGTGGCACCACATTGCCAGAGGGTGCAGTGCCAAGCTCTGCTCCCCCAGCTCAAGGCTCCAGCAGCAGATGAAGTCCTCACTCGCTGCTCCTCTCACCTGCCAGCATGGGCTGGCAGTGGGCAAACATGGGACAGAGCTATTTATAAACAGAACATTGCTCATTTCATGCCTTCTTCTCTGAAGCAATCTGCAACGTGTGTTGGGACTATTCTCCTGTTTAAACACAACAGGCAGCTGTTCTGAGATGTGTCCCGGAGAGCCCCAGAGCTTCAGGGGACTGCAAGGCTGAGAAGGAATCTGGCAGAGATTCCTCTCCTGTGCCCTGTGGCCGGGAGTGGGGTGCCGCCAAAGCTGCCAGCAACTAGGACTCTGGCTGCCCTTGGAGTGCCAAATGCCACCTCCAAACTGACATCAAGAAACTGGGGGGCCGAGTTTTGTTTCCCATGGAAAAGGGCCGGCATTCGCGTCCAGGCGCATGTGGCCGGTCCAGGCACGTGTGGCCAGGAGTGGGGTTCAGGCGCCTGTGGCCGGGAGAAGGACTCTCCTGCACTCATGTACCCTGGGCAGAATGTTTGACACCTCAGTAGAGGCTCTGGCAGCCTTCCCCAGCCTCCCTGAGGTGTGCTTGCTGCAGCACACAGGACAGGATCCATCCTGGAGCTGGGCAGGCACTGAAAGGTCCCAGCAAGCCCTGCCTTATGTAAAGTGGTGTGGAGTACGTGCAGGCATGGGCCTGACGTGTGCAGGATGTTCTGCGTGCAAGGGATGGATCCGGTCTCTGTTTCTCACCTGGGGCTAACTGGTCTTTAGTTCTGAGGAAAGGTGGGGGGCTGTACCCATCCTGGCCAGCTGAGACCAGCCGGCCTCTCCTTGTACCCTCTGCAGTCTGCTTTCAGCTTCCTTCCTGCACTCTGGGCCTGCTGCCTCCTCCCTAGTTGGCTCCCTGGGCAGCATCACAACAGGGCTTTAAATTTTGGAAACACGGGATGGAAATCCCAGAAGGAAGAAAGCCAAGGAGAGAAGCCAAATACTTAATGTGAGGGGAGGGTTACCCAAGGCTGGAGCTTTTGTCCCAGTCTCATGCTTTGCCAGTTTGCCAGGTGTTTCTGTGTCCTCTCTCCACTCTCCGTTGGCACTGGACTGAGGCAGTCCAGTCCCTTGCTGCTGATGCCAGCAGCCTTTCTTGTCCTGCATTACTTTTTTTACCAGGATTTTTTCCATGTTATGTCACATTAGCAAAGGTCTCCTCTTGGACACATGTTGCCACATAAATGGTGGATGGGCAGAAACTTTTCAGCTGCCAGAGTAGGGCAGGGGACCCAATCTCCAAGCACCTCTCCAGCTCTGCACTCCCTGCAGAAACGTTGCTGACCACATGCACTGCTGGTGAGCACCATGAGAGGCCTGGCCCTTGGGGACCAGCAGTGACCACCAGCTCGTCTCTGAACAGGTCCTGAGGATCTGTCACAAGGTAAAACCATTGTTAACAATGAGAAGCATTGTGGGTGCTTTCTCTGTGTGCCCTCCATTCTAAAGCGCTCTGCCAGCAAACCCCCTCTGCATTCATGGTAGTGTGATCAGACTGCAGAAGGGCAGAAGAGCACATTAATGGATTAGCTTCTCATTTACATGTTAAGGGTCAAGTTGGCATGAAAAAACAGTTTAAATGTCCTTTAAGCATCCCTTAAACTTCCAGCTTTCCCCTCTTCTCCTTGAAGCATAGCCAGGGCTTTGCCCTGCTGTGAAGCCAGACGCCTGTGAGGAGCTGCCAGCCCTGCCGACAGCTCGGGGCAAGCACGAGGGACAGAGCGTGTGGCTGCCAGGGCCTGGCACTGCCACACTGCCCGCGGCAGCCGTGCTGGGCCACAGGCCACAGGCACGCTCACCTGCAAAGGCCCTCACTTGCCTTTGCAATTCACACCGCTTCAGCAGGAGCAGTGAGGATGCTGTAAAGGAAACTTCTCTGTCTTGGCCATTCAGATGCCAGACGGGAGTCAGGAGTATTCCTCAACAATCCCGTGTGTGCCGAGTGGGTCTCGGCAGGAGTGGGGATGCTGTGTTATCTCGCAGGGTGGCTGCTGCCACGGGGCCCTTGGAGAGCAGCCCTGGTGACCTTGCAGGGATCACGCATTGAAGCAAAGCAAACCAATGCTGTACAGACAGTGAGATGGATGAGCAGTGCTGGGGATCAGTGCGCTCCTGGGGATAGCTAAAGCATGGCCTGGTATTTTCTTCTGAAATCTCTCTGCATCTAGAAGGGCTCTCAGGCACTGGAAGTTCACATCTGGTCATGCTGGTGCTTTGCTTGAGGCTGATCCAGCCCTTCGAAATGATGATCCACAGGAGGACAATAGCAGCTGTAGCTTAGGCTAAGCTTAAAAGGTGCCTAAAATCAACATCAGTCTGCAAACTACTGGGGGCACATGCTGGATTGTGGTCTGGTTTTCAACTAGCTAAATGTCTGTGATTCCCTTTGAATCAGGAATGCTTCAGATGAAAGCCAGCTCGGTCCAGCACACTGGTGTTAATCAGTCCATTGTTTTGGTCATGTGTTAACCTGTAGAGCATCAAAGGGACAGATCCACCTTTCCAAAACAGCTTCGAATTTCCCATACTGAGGTATCTAGGCTTCCATATTGATTCTGACAGCTTTCCCTAGCACCTGGAGCAGTGGAAGTAAATAGTTCCTTGTTTTACTGACATAGGAGAAAAATCAGTATTGCCATGCAGATTGGATCTTTTTTCCTTTAGATTAAACGATATTGCATCCACAAAAGTCGTTAGAGTTCCAAATACTTTGCAATTAATCATGAAGAGAGTAAATGAATCATTGATTTAACATTAAGAGAGTTTTTTATTTTTTTGGCAATGTATTCTCCTGACAACTTGCATTACCAGTAACTGTTCAATAAAGAATAAAATAATACATTTGGTCTGGTTTGAATGTGCCTCAAACTTCATAAATATCAATACAGATACAGCTAAACAAATCTTCTTGTGATTGTGAGCTCTAGCTGAGAATACATCTAGCAATAAAGGTTGTCAGTGGAAAGCAGTGATGGATACAGGGTTTTGATTTGTCTGGTGGTACAGTTTGGGCAGGTGCATGTGCATTTGCATGGGTTAGGGATAACTCTTTGGTGAGAAAGGGCATGCATGGAGGTGGCAGGGAGATACTGGGCTGCGCTGAAAGATGTGCCAGCTCTTTGTAAGGGGTGTTGGTGGGTGGGTGTGTAAAAGTGCCTATGAGCCTATACCCACAATCCCACAGCTGGCTGAGTATATATTTGAGTCCATGTGTAAGCTACCTGCACTGGAAAGGAAATCCCAAGAATTTTACGAACACTACATATGTACATGTGAAGGTTACGAAATTAAGCACTCAGATATTAAAAAATGTGCTCAGTGCTCTGTAACTGGCCAATAGGTTTGACTTTTGTGTATCAGAAGTGTGACTTCTGGACAAAGGTCTCCCTGCTTTGGGGCATTTGGCATTTGTTATGTTGAATCAGATGTGAAGAAGCCTGCAGCAGGCAGGGGAGAAGAGTGGTCTGAGCCTCCTACTCCGTGCTCTGCATCTGCCCTGTCCAGCAGCGGTGTGACCACACACAGGTGGATCAGCTTGCTGATCTGGGAGAAAATGCCATTTTTATTTTGGTGAGTTACTTTCCTATGAGCTCAGTGAGATGGATCGTGCAGCACACTGTTCACAACCTGAGGCGAGGGAGGTTGCCAAAGCATGTGGCAGGAGCAGGAGAGAAGGGAGAACAGCCCCACTTTTCTCAACGAGAGCCCACAGCTAGACTGGCTGCAGTGAAATCCAGAGCCGTAGCCTTAACAGGGAATACAGCTCCTGTGTCAAATGGAGCACGAAGTCACATGGCAGCCTTTTGTACATTAACATGGGCTCTCGACCCCAGCCAATTCCCCAGCCTCACATTACAGAAACATCATTGCACAGAGATTTTTACTCATCTGTGAAATACCATCTTTGGCCACTGGTGCACAGTGGGTTATTCCCTGTGCAGGTGCACGTACCAACACAGAGGGCTGTGCACTGGGAACCAGGCTGCCAATCCAGAGTTGGTTTGTTTCCTTCCTTCCTTTTCCTTGCAAACCAGGTATTACATATAATCACTGGATAAGATTAAAAAGCAGATCAGAGAAAATATTAGAAATAACAGAAAAGGTGCCCTCGATTTAGGTGAAAAGACTGAATATTTGGACATCTGATGTGTATTTACATCTGAGAAAACTGTTAAAAGGCCAGGGATTTATCCAGTGTAAGAGGAAGTGCCTTAGTCTATAATGTGCTTTAGTAAGACCTTGTAACTTTGTGCACATGAATATTCACCACTGAAGTAAATGATACTTCTTTTAAAGTTAGGTACTTGATTTTAGGTACTTTGTTCAATCGAAGTCCATTGAATCAACTTCTCCAAATGACTGTTGCTTGGATTTGGTCACAGAAAGTTTTTAGAGGGCTCCAAGGTTAATCTGCCAGTATCTTTCTTTTCTCCCATCCCCAAAGTGACACAATAACTTCAAGCTTCCTTTGTAGTTTGTTTTATGTTTTTGTCAGCTCTATTAGTCCTTGAGCTTAAAAATGTTCTCCATGCCTATAATACATGAGGGATGGAGGGAAGTTTTTGGTGCATTTCATGTCCCAGTATCGCCTACAGGTGAACTAAAATGTCATACATATAAAAATGTAAAAAATGGTAAAATGTGTATATATCCATAAATCTATTTAAGCAGAATCAGTGATGGATGAGTGTGTTTAAATCTTAGAATCGTATTTCTTCTAACTTACTGGAAGAGGACTCCCATAATTCACTGGAGAGTCTCATTCTTGTGAATTATTGTCTTCATCATTTAAGGAATATTTCATCTCCTGAAGATGATCTCCAGCCACTGTAACCTGTATTTGGCTTTCAGCTATATTTCTTTATCTTCCTTAATGCATATGATCTTGTGCACTTCAGTGCGGAAAATTGGATAGTCCCTGCTTTCTGGTTCCTGGAACTTGTTTATTCAAGAGTGCTATTTAAGTAAACACAGTGCAGCACCATGGCCAGCTTCTATTTTCTCCCTCCTCCTTGTGCTCATCACTTGTTTACTTCAGCAGCATTACCTGAGGCCCCTGAGCAGCAGCGTGTGCCTCTTCTGCAGGCGGTGACCTGGCAGTGCCTCAGGCACACGGAACGTGCTGAAGAGGAAGCCTTTAGTGTGCCCAAATGTCCACTCATTCAACTAGTGACAAAGGGTTTGGTCTGGTGGGGAAAACATGGGGCCTGGGGACAGGAGGACAGCTGAGTTCCTGACCTAGGGCGTGTTTGTGGTCATTGTGTGTCCTGGGGGAAAAGGGGAGGGCGATTCTCCCCCTTTGCCTGTTGGCATTGGCACCTGCAGGTGTATGGTCACATCTGCTCCCGGATACAGGCACCCAGAGCTCAGCTGGGCTTCGCAGGGCTGGGAAAGGTCCGTGCTGGGGGGGCGGATTTGAGACAATCCACAGACAATCCACAATCCAATTTAATACTTTATTTCTTATTTAAAAAGGCAGGAGCGCTGGCAAATGCTGCAGTTGGCAGGGAAGAGCTCTAAGGAGCAGTGCCATGGAGGTGAGCAGGGACCAGGCACAGGGCTGAGGCTCTAACCATAACATTCAGTCTGGGGCACCAAGATGGAGGGAGTCCTCAAGCTGGCCTGGAGCACATGATTCCCAACATAAATCCTCCCGGGAAGAAGTCCTGTGCTCTAAAGTCATGTCTTCCTATCCTTGCTCTGGAAAATGAGGATAATAATCCCTGACCTATCTTCTCTGAGTGTTGCTTAATATTTGAATACTGCTTTGATCCCATGGAGTGCTGAGGATTATTGCTTTATAATCCTTATAATTCTATTATTCCATGAGTGAAGTGATACAAATAAAATTGGAAGCATCTTTTATGCTGACCCAGAGCCAAAGCAGAACCAAAATTTTGTATCTGTAGATAGTGGAAGAAATTAAGCTCAACCACAGAATTCTTTGGGGGTTTTGAGTCATCCAAAGTCCGTGGGAATATTTCTTTATGCCAGTGGGCTTTAAATGGGATCGGTAGAGACAAGAACGCCAGACAAAATGGAGAAGGAATCGCTAGGATGCTGCTTCCAGTTCTCCAACATGGTGTTCACAATGCCCAGATTTCTTTAAAGCTTCTTGCAATTTTTTGTATTTGACAATCTCCACGGACATGGGAAGGGAATAATGTAACTCCCACAAAAGTACTGATGCTTTTCTCTGAGCTAGGCATTGCATCTCAGCTCTGAGTCAGCTCAAATTTCACCTCAGTCACGTGGCCCTGAGTATGGGCCATTGTTGCAGTGAGCTGGGAAGGGGAGGTCAAAAAAGGGACCAAGGACCATGATTTGGTCCAAAGAAAGACCTTTCTTGGTTTTCAGGAGGAAGCCTCGCCCATCCACTCATGCATATTCATGTACCCCTGCAACCAACGCCCTATGCCTTCCCCTCTCTCCCCATTGGTTGCTTTGTAACCCCCGCCCCTCTCTCCCTCTCTCCCCATTGGCTGTTCTGTATCACCCCGCCCCTTCAGGACCCCCTTATAACCCCCAGCCAAAGGGAAGTTGCCCTCTCGGTTCCTGGGTCACCATGTGGGCTCTCTCCTTTCCCTGGGGGTTCACATAATAAAACCTATGGCGGCCAGTCCGAGAGCCACCTCTCCACCTCTGGGGCGCCTTGCCATCATGCGCAGGAGGTGCAGGCCATAGCGGCCACGGGTCGGGCACAGCTGGCTAGCAGAGGTGTAGCCTCGCCCGAGACCCCGTGAAGGGGCTTTGTGGAACATGCAGCAGCTGTGCCACCCAGCACCAGAACCTGCAAGGCGCATTTTTAAACAGGCCATAGGCTGTGAAGGTCTGGGTAGGAAGTTTTCATTTTGGTTCTTTCCCTGCACTTCTTTTTCTTCCCAAGTGTGCCTCTCTGAAACTTCTCAGCAGTGTTTGTTTCTGTAGAGCGGTGGAGCCATTGGAGATGGGTGAGTGGGCAGAGCAAGGATATTTAAAATGGATGATAGATGAACACCATTACAAAGCTATTACCATTACACAATGCATAGCTTAAATATCTTGAGGATATGCATGGGTTTGTTAGTGAAGAAATGACTGTGTGAGTAGAAGACATTAGTGTGGGAGTGATCATGCGAAGGGCAGTGTGCCAGGCTGTGTGAGGGGGAGCAAGGGAGACCTCAGCATGCTGCGACTCGGCCTCGCCGTTAGGGGGTAGGGAGACAGTAATGGGTCTTCCTTCAGGCCTGATTTCTAATCGCTAATCACATACTGTGGCTGAGATTTTATTATTGCTTACGAGAGTGCCGCAGGGTCATGTAAAAATCGGCTCATCAATTTACAGCCCTGTGTGGCTGGGTATGTGTGTGGGGTGTCCTGCGTGCACTGGTGGTCCTGGCAGTGACTGGTGCAGAGGCTGGCGTGAGGCAGCAAACAAGGTATATGGTCCTTCACTCGTGCCTGTCTGAAATCTGTGAGATACCTTTTAGAAAGGACAAGCACCTTGTTGGGATGGAGCCATGGGCAGCTTCAAGGGCCAACCAGCACCATATCTGCAGGGCCACCTCGGAATGGCAGATGAGAGATTTCCAGTTTAGCTGGCTCCTCGCTCCACCACCCGACATGCTGCCTGTCATCTCACAGCCCTCAGTGCCTCTGAGTAATAACACAATGTTTTGCTTCTTAGTAAATATCTTTTAAACTGATGAATTCAAAAAGCACTTTAGATGACATTTAAAATTTAGAACCAGATGACCGAGCTGTGAATAATGAATCTTGCCCAGTAGATGGATGGCATGTTACTGTGCAATTCTCTCTCTCTCAGTCATTGTCAGCTGAAGCATTTTTCTCTTCCACCTGGTTTCCCTCCTCTCTTCCCTCCCTCACCCCCAGAATACACAAGGCCTATTCAGAAATGCTTTACTTTGAAGAGCACGTGCAGAGAGAAACTTTCAAACCAATTAGACCTAATCAGAGATGCATTTCTGTCCTTCTCTTCAATCCTGACCTGAGGGTTGGTTATTTATGACACCAGTCTTTAACTTGGGGCTTTCTCTGCCCATCCTCACCCACACTTCAGCCAGCAGTTGTCTCTCAGGTGCACAGCGGGGCAGCACAGCGGCCCGTCACCCCTTTGGCCACACTGCCTTGGTGCCACAGTGGAGGACCTCTTTTCCTTGAGGTTTTCTCGTGTAGGGCAGAGATGCTGTGAGATTTGAACTGGGAAAAAGGGGTTGGGTGCAGGCCCTGGCCCTTTTTGCTCTTTCGGCGTTCGGAGGAGAAAGGAGATGCAGTCGCTGTGGGGAGTTTGCCCAAGTCACCACTGCAGGATTCTGCCTTCTGCTGCCTTTCCATCTACCGTGAGTGGAGCTCTGCTTGCTGGAGCCGCCGTTGCACTGGGACCCTGTTTAACACCCTACCTCACTAAGGGAGGGACCTTTTTTCACCATCTGCTCGGGTACCTCAGGGGAAAACCCCGGGATCCCCAGCCCGCCTCTCCCTGCTCCGCTGGGAGCCGGGCCGCGGCTGCCCCGCCCCCGCCATCCCTTTGCCAGTGCTCTGAGCCTTCGCTACGCTGTAGCTCCTCACTCCCTGCCTGCCCAGATGTCCCAGGTTCCCGCTGCAGCTGTGGAGTTTGATACCCCTCATCTACTACCCGGGATTTCGTGCCCATCCCTGCTGTTCCAGCCTGCTGCTCCCGAGGCTCCTGCTGGGGCTGGGATCGGCTGCCCCTGGGGGTTTGTGGAGCCTTTCTTCCATCCCTTCCCGGCTCGGCCCGGCCGCCATTACCGCCTGCTCCCCGAGCCCGCGCCACAGCGCCCCCTGCAGCCGCGGGGGAACCATCGCACCCGCCCTGCCCGCCGGGAGCCGCCAGCGCCCCTGCCGGCGGTGAGCGGAGCTGCACCGAAGGGGAAAGGGCCTGAGGCCGAGAGAGGCCGGCACCGGGTTACTGGTTCTGTTTGGTGTTACTGCCACAGTTATTGTTGTTTTGTTTGCCTGGATAGACATAGATCAGTAAAGAACTGTTATTCCTATTTCTCATATCTTTGCCTGAAAGCCCCTTAATTTTGAAATTATAATAATTCAGAGGGAAGGGGGCTACACCTTTCCATTCCAAGGGAGGCTCCTGCCTTTTTTGGCAGACATCTGTCTTTCAAACCGAGACAGAATGTAGCAAGCAGGTGAGAACAGCATGAAGCTGAATTCTGGCATCTCAAATTGAGCTGGGTCACAAGTGCCTCAGCACTGGGGACACAGATCTAGAGCCATGCCCTGTGTGCTGTGGGTTCCCCTCGTTAGGCAAAGGTGGATAATGAACTAAGCAGGAGGCTCCATCAGATGGGAGCAGGTGATTAATTAGACTTGGGTTTTCTGACTGCCTTCACCAGAGTGTCAGTGCTAGGAGGGCTACATTTCTAGTCTGGAAAGGCTAAGGGCTGTCAGCTTGCTTTGGTTGCTGCATGTTTGATCCCACTGTCTGGATAGGGTGCTGGAAAATCCTTGCAGCATGTAGAAAGTCATGCTGAAGATTGTATTTAGTAAACTATTGGTTACTTTTTGCCTTCTCCATTGTCATAGATGGAATGTTTCTGTTCAGAGGCCTTCTCGATATCATGCTACATCTTACCTCCCAGTGATGTTGTCTTGTTCCAGAAGGAAGCTGTGGAAAGCACTGATTTTGGTAATTGCACTCAGATCTCTGAGGTAGAGATTATTCCTAGAGGAAGATGGGCTTCTGTGGACATCAGCCTGGAGTGACCATTCAGACTGGAACAAACCAGCAGGGCCGAAAGCCCTCAGGCCCTGCTCCCGTATTGCTTTTAGGTGCCTGCCCTGGCCTCCCCTCTCACTTTTAATGCTGCACTGGTGGAGTTTGAATATGAACACCAGGAAATTCTTCCCAAGGACAGAGGAAGCAGCAGAGCCAAGCTGTCTGACACACAACTCAAAGTAGGAAAGGTTGTGTGTGTTCCTATTCTGCCAGTTGTTCTGCTAAAAGTAGTTTCTCCAAGTTTCTCTTCATCTCTGTCTCCTAAGTCCACTGTTTTGTTTGTGCTCATTGTCTTATGTTTCTTGAGACTTTTTGTATGATTCAATTAGAAACGTCAGCAAGGAAAATAACGTGTTTTAAGAATGACTTTCAAACTGTATTCCTTGGTTACTCGATGGGTTCTTGAAATACTTTTTCTTTCTCTTTTTGGGTTTCCAAATGCTTTAACACACAGATTAGAGCCTCTTTCATGTGAGAAATGCTTTTCTGCTGTGAAGACTTGCAGAATATTTGCCCTGAGTGGAGGTGAAGGAAGTGCCCTGCATGGGGTCGGGGCTCTCTGGGAAGCTACGGCTTGGTAGTAGGATGAACTTTTGGCTCTGTGTGGCATGAAGGAGCAGTCAATGGCTGTGTTGCTTTGTATGTACAAGGAAGGTAAATGAATATTTCAAATTACTGTTTAAAAATCTGGCTTTCACATCAAGGAGCCAAGGTAAAAAGGAGATTTTATTATTATTTTCTGATAGTAGATGTTAACAAAGTGTCAAAACTGCCTCCCCATAACTTCTTTGTATGCAAAATAACTGCAAAGCCAGACTAGGGGATGGAAAATTGTCTTTTGAGACAGTTATTTGAAGCAGTAGTAAAGTAGCACTGATCATACCTGAACCTCAACCCATTCACACCCTGCAAACCTGAGCAAATAATTAGTCTCTGCAGAGTTACAGGACGAGTAATAAAGCTTGGACAGGGAGAAAGCATTTAGTGAGCTAGACTGTGCTTTCAGTGTCTAGGTAATCCAGTGTGGTTACACCATTCAGCTGAACTTTGAAATGCTCAGAGAGAAGTATTTGCCCTCGAGTATGGTATAGCTGATCTGACACAGGAAAGGGTGTCTGGAATAGGGCCTGTGACTGATTGGAAATCTCTCAATAAAGATGAGGGAAAGGAGAGTTGCAAATCATGGAATTGTTCCACATAAAATAAGATTTTATTTTTGAAATGAAAGTTGGGAAAACTTAGCTTAGACTTTGAAGCTGGGAAATGGCTTAGTGGTAGGTATTGGATTGCTAATGAGCTGCGACCTTTACTGAACACAACATATTGATTAAGGTAGTATTTTCCTAATCTTGTTCTTAACACTTATTTACCCTTCCTTAAACTTAAGAGAAACTATTGCTGTAGATATGTGTTTATTAGATCTCAGAATAGCTACACCTTCCTAGTGGCCAACTCACTTTGTACTCAAACTAAGTAAAAACACATTCTGTGGTGCAGGTAGGTGTGTAAAGCAAGCTGGTGTTGGGAAGACCCTCAGGTCTGGAACTATACGCTGGGGTTACATTCAAATAAATCAGTATTCTGTGCACATCTCCCAGAGCACTGCAGCATGGAACTGAAATGAAATGTATTTCCATGGCCTGTGGAATTGGCAGAGCTTGTCTGTCCCAAAGCTTGCAGGCTGCGACAGCAGGTGCAGATTACCAGTCCCTCTAAAGGTGTTGCAGCACAATGTGGAATTGCATTGTATTCAAGCATTAATTGCTAGGGCCTCAGAAGTATAAATAAATGGTTTCCCCTGGCTAAATAGGCTGTTCCGCTGGATTGGTCTTAACCAGGATTGTCAACAGAGCACACAGGCCCATGTGCTATAGACCTTAGCTCAGTACTGCTCTGTGAAATCAGGCATCTTTTGTGGGGTTTTTTTATTCCATTTGTGCTGGAAATATCAGAGTAACACGCTCCTAGTGTTAACATAGTGATTTTACTTTTAATGTTTTCTAAAATACAGAAAAACCAAAGGAGAAAAGACAGATGTTAACTAAAGATCATTTCCAAGATACTGGTTTAGCTTTTTGGGCTACAGTTCTTTTAGACAAATTGACTCCTCTTTGCAGTTCTTTTGGGTTTTTGAGGTTTTCTTTCTAAAAAAATTTATTTCAGGTTTTTTTTCCTCTTTCTTTCCCCTAAAAGATACTTCTTCCCTGGTTGTACAGCCTTTCCTAAGTCCTTAACTCACAGCTCAAAGGAGGAAGCAGGGGCAGGGGGAGGAATCAATGTCTATGTGTGCTCGGGCCTAACACTCACACCTGGATAAGGTGTTCTGCAGTATTACTTGTTTTCTTTTACAGTTGCCTTTTTTTTTTTCCTTTCACTTGGAAAGTGTTCATAGCAAAAACCTTTATTGCAACATCACATGTTCTGGAAACATGATTAATAAAGAGTTTGCAGGAATTGAATTATCAAGGAAGAAATTGCTTGTATTGATTTACACTCACTCACTCTCTCTCTCTCTTTTTATATATATATATGAAAAAACTTTTCTTGTGACATGACTTCTCCTCTCCCCACAATTCCTGGCAGCAAGGAGAAATAAAAAATTTCTACCAGATGGTATGGAGGCAGTTCAGACTCTGTGCTGTGGAGGTGATGCCACAGGTGTGGGGCTGTAAGAAGACCAAAGGGCTCACTGATAAAAGCCAGTGTATTGCAAGCTATTTCCAGGAACCAGGAACTGACTCTTCCTTGGGCTACTACTGACACTGGAATTACTAAAACCAGTTTTGGAGCATATTCTGTTGCTGACAGGTGTGCAACAGCAGTACAGCCTCTGAACCATGTGAATAATGGACATTGAGAGCTTTTCTGAAAACATTTAAAAGTAAAACTGTGATCATAAAGAAAGTTTTATTTTATTAACTTGCCTTCCCTGGGAGTGACTGTGGGATCCTGTTATGCTGTGAATAGCACAGTATGAACTGTGGGAAAGCTGCTCAGCAGCATAGGTCTGTAGCTTGCCAAACCCAGGTTGGACCCACTCAAACTTCCCCTCCTCTCAGGAAATGTGAGGCTGACCTTGGCCTCACAGTGAGAGCTGCTGCAAGCAGAGAATGTTTGCTGTGCAGTTTTGCAGAACTGATCCTGTGAGTGATCTTCTACTTCCCTTATTCCATAGGGGAGCAAGGTCACAACTTGTGCTAAATATACAGGACTGTTTTTTGGACATGCGTGAATTGTCACCGATTGTTTGTCTGCATGCAGTCCTGCGTGATGATTTAAACTTCAGGTGGCAAATGTAACGGAGGATGTAAATCGTCATCTTCCTTCTCAACCAAACCATAAAAATAAGATAATCTGGTTCATCCTATAGCTCATGCTAAAATGAGTCATATGCGTGTATGTGTGTATACACTTTACAGGGGTCATTACTGAAATTCCTGCTGTTAATAGGTTCAACAAAATCCCTTCCAAGGGAAATAAGCCAAATAGCTTTGCTCTATCATCACTCCTACAGAGGCAGCCACTGGGTCCCAGCAGGGATGTCAGCATCGACCAATCTGTGTTTTGAGTGAGGCACCAGGAAGCACAGTTTTCTGGGCCAGTATTTCAGGAAAACATATGGCAGTGTCTGCTGCTCATGAAAGGCAATGGTGTAGTCAAGCACTCAATCAGGACTTTCCCACTGCACAGACTGAGAGGGATCCAGTCTTCCCCACGCTGGATTCTGGTGCAAAGCTGTTTTGCATTTTCCACAGTAGCCCTAGTAGAAACTTGTTTGCAGCTAACCCATGCAGGATCTGCACTCCTGAGCATCAGCATGGAAGTCTTCAGGCTAACAATACCCAAAACCACCAGCCAGCCTCAGGAATAGATAAGTGAGTTTCTTACACAAGGAAACAACTAAATGCTACCTTCTGTTGTAAGCTGTATTTTAATTTTGGTGTTGTAACACATCATACTGGATGGAATTACTACAGGGTGAGCACTGTTGTTCCTGATATCCTGTTAGGAGGAGGAATGGGCTAGCACTGGGGGGAAAGGGCACTTACCACTACTCTGTCTTTACCTTTCAAACTGGCATTGAAGTTGGTTTGGGTCTGCTTACCTGAACTTTGGACACTGCTGCCTCATTGCTGTTGCCCTGAACACACTGAGCTTGTTTATAAGGGAGTGTTGAAATAGTTGCAAATGGACCTCTAGACTTGTAGACTAAATTTAAAAGTATATTACTTACACTAGTTATATTAGTTATCCTGTCATACAGTCATGTTCCTCTGCTTGACAGGATAAATAATTTAGTCTTCTGAGAATCTCTTGACTGTATTCTTTTGCTAGAACTGGCATTAATGGCATGGCTTCTTGTGACAGAGCATTCTGACTTCTTTGAGATCCTCAGCAGTTTGGGCATCAGGTGACTGTAGGACAGCAGGAATTCTACCATTAAGCACCTACCACTGTGCTATCTGGTCTAGTAATTTTTCTGTCATTTGGGACCCAGTAGTAGAGCAGATTTCCCTTCAGTGTAGAATGACTTTGTTATGCAAGGTAATTATCTTCTTCCTTTCATTTCAAATGAGGTTTGTGTTTTTCCAGTCTATAACCAAAGTATCAGCACAGTGTCAGCTGTAGGTGGGATTATAAGCAAGAATTGCCAAAGCATATAAAAGTATGGATATCCACACAGATGTTGCATGGGGGTTCTCATCATTAAAGTACTGTATTAGTAGCTTCCATTATGTTGCTCTCCTGTGGTGAAGCATTCTGGATCAGAAGAGACCTGCTATTTCACATGCACTCCAGCTGTTCCCTTCACCCACCACAGTCAAACCTCGTATTTTCTTATTTTTAATGAGTTACGTGTGTGGAAAGCCAAAAAAAAAAAAAAGAACCAAAAACCAAGCAGAGGGAGAATTTTAGATTGTGTCCTGCATGAAGAAGCTGAGTGAGATTACAGAGGGCCCAAGAAAGTTTTTCCTAGCCATGTGAGGTGCAGAGCTGTGGGCTGACTCACTTCCTTGACCACTGTCCTGACAGACCAATACCAGGCTGGTTGCCTTTGTCCCCAGTGCTTTTGTTTCTGGGAGCACTGATGATTTCTACCCTGTTTTCTAGTCTCCTTTTGTTCTTGCTGTTCTGTGTTCTGGCCTCTTTATTATTCTGTTTTGATTTTGGTTTTACTGGCCATGAGGGATATTTCCCATCTCCTTATGTCTCATCTTACACTACATGTGGTTCAGAGCTCTGACTGATGGCCCCAAGATGCCTGGTTGTGGCTTTGATGCATGTCATAGTCCAGGAAACTGAAATCCCAGCACAAATCACTGCACAACCTGACACAAATCTTATGTTTGTCATGCAGCGAGGAAAAGCTGTGCCCAGTGAAGGCAAAGCAACAATGAAAACAGTGTCCCTTCCTCAGGAGCCCCCCATGACAGCACACAAACTGCCTGCATGTGCCCCGCCTGCCTCTGCAGCTCCAGAGGCCCCTCCTGTGTCAGTGGCACACCTGCACCAGAGCACTGCAGCTTTTGTACCTCGTCTCCTGCCAGCATCATGCCTCCTGCATCCAGCACAGCCCTCCCAGAACAGGTGCAGATCTAACGCACCTAGCGCAGGTTCTGTGGTGCTGGGTGAGAGCAGCTGCAGCGTGTTCCACAGGATCCCTTCGCTGAGGGGTCTCGGGCAGGGCCAGACCCCTGCTAGCCAGCTGTGCCCCACCCAGGGCGATGGCAGCCAGCAACCACCCCACGCATCATTGGTTCTGGCGCCCCCAGAGGTGGAGAGGTGGCTCTTGGCTGGACAACTGAAGATTTTATTGGGCGGGACCCCAGGGAAAGGAAGGTCCCACATCAGTGTCCCAGGAACCAAGAGGGCGAACTTCCATTCGGCTGGGGCTTATAAGGGGGTCCCGAAGGGAGCGGGGTAATACAAAACAGCCAGTGGGGAGAGAGGGAGAAGGGGGCGGGTAATACAAAACCAACCGATGGGAACAGAGGGGCAGGAATGGGGGCTTTGGTTACATCTTGCAGGGGTACATGAATATTCATAAGAGTCGATGGGAGAAGCTCTTACAGCAACCCCGGAGGGGCCTTTCTTGGACCCAACCATGGTCCCTTGGTTTTTCAGGCCCCCCCGCTACCACCCATTGCAACACAGATCAGTCCTGCAGAATGCCCCGCCAGTGGGGGGTGATCTGTGGGCGTCACGCTGATGTTCAGAACTTACCTGGTGGTATTTGGATCCTCTCAGCCCGAGCTGTAGCCGAGGCAGGGGCTTGCAGAGCAGGACTCCTGCTCTGTTTTGAAAGCCTGCTCCATCAACAAAGAACTGACATAACTATGGCCGCAGACCTGAGCACCAAGCTGGTGCTGGTGCTTCGCATGCCTTGGGACTTCGAGTAGTTGCACGGCAATTTGCAGAAAGCTTGCTGACAATAACACAAACGCTGGCTGGCCTCTGCAGAGGAATATCCCAACTCTGGGCATGCAACCAACACAGCACATAAGCTTCTGTTTCTCTTTCTTTGAACCGTCTTTCTGCTTCAAATAATCTTCAGAAAAAAAGGATTTAAAACCTCAATATCAAAGTCATATACCCAGTGGTCATAAAGAACTGCAGAACAAACAAGATTTGTCTTGTAGCAGAGCTGAGGGGAGGAAGTGGGTGCTGTTCGCTGTCATACTCCTGCAGTGGAGTGGGGCCTGGGAGAGTGGCCCTGAGCTGGTACAGGTTAATCAGAGTGGCATTTTAAGGTCCCTACCCCCTAGCTATACCTAACGAGCTTTTACAACATTAGTTGCTTCTGTACTGCTTCAATCTCTGCTGCAAGAGAGTAATCCAGCCCCTGCAGTATCTTCTGGAAAGAGGGATGGGTTGAAGCTCTGTGGTTTGATAGTGGACCACCAGTACTTAAAATCTGAGAACTCTGTATCGCCTGGAGGCCCTTATAGCTGTGCTGAACTACCACTGGTCTAAAATATTGCCAGAATGCATTACTTGTCTCTGGAAGGCATTTGTTTTCATTTACTGCACAAAGTAAAAGAGGCCCAGGGTTACAAACAGCTCGGTCTGTGCTGGGGCTGTAATTCTGCTGCTCTGGTAAAGGCAATCGTCACTTACAAGTGCCACTGTTACTGACATAACACAATAGCTCAGGTAGCTTCTCCAGGGCGGTGGCACAGCATAGGTGCCTGTGTTGTTGATTTTAGGAGCTCTTTAAATACAGGCAGAGCTCTCTTACTGTGAGGATGATTAAATCCTGACGTAGGATTGCCTAGAGAGGTTGTAGAGTCTCCATCTTCAAATATTCAAAACCTGACTTGCCACAGTCCTGAGCAACCTGCTCTAACTGACCCTGCTTTGAGCAGGGCATTGGACCAGATGATCTCCAGAGGTGCCTTCCAACCTCAGCCTTTCAGTGATTCCTTGAAAAGGGTTCAGTGCTGGCACAGTAGTTGGAGCACTGTCTTTAGCATAACAAGAGAACTCCACTCTGCTCTTGTTCCAAGAGGCCTATCAGCAATCTAACTTTAAAATCTGCATTTCCTGGCTTATGAGATCACCCGTGGAGGTAGATTCTCATTTCCTGAAATGATAAGAGCCCAACAGATAAGCAAAGGGCAAGAGCTCACTCAATCTGTTAGTTATATAAGCACATAAATAGAACAGTCACTTTTCTTAGCATCAGGTACTTACTCTGTAATTGGTATCACTTAATGTAAAGCGTTGTTCTCGATTTTAAAGGCTGATGTAATTGCAGTTTTGCAGACCGAGGTAGCATACCAATGCAGTCACTTCTGTGCACAGTAAAGCACTTGGTGTGCTGCTATGATATGTTAGTGTAAGACTCAGATCTCACAGAAATAGGACCAAATTGTGGATGTAGACAGCTGGTTTAGTATCATGAAGGGGGTAAATACTAAGCAGTCCTAGAGAAAGAAATCCACAGTGCTTAAAAATACATTATTATCATTATTATTATTATTATTATTTTATTATTATTATTTTCTACATGAATTACAGGTTTTATTTCAGATACAGAAATTGCTGCAGTATTAACCCAACTACCTAAATTTTCATGTAGGATAGGTAGAAAATTCCACTATAAAGAGAACCTCTGCAGAGAGTGCGATGCAGAAAAGTTTCAAACTAATTAATACATTTAGTAAATTCATGACTGTAAGGTGCATGTATATGTCAGGTGCTTGAGCCAGCACTTGAGCTACAGTTGTAGAGCTTGTGGGCAGTATCTGGTTTCCCTGAACATGCTCACCTGTGTCATACCTGACATCAGACATGTGCTCCACCAAGTTTTGGGGCTGCTCCTGCCTCTGTTTTATTTGGGGTGGAAAATGAGCTATTTTATACAAATAGCAATCTGATTAAGATTAACCTTGCAAGAAGATTAAAATTGCTCCCTCTTCTGAGGTGCTGGCTGTAGTCCCTGGCAGCTTGCAGTGCTCTGCTGTTTCACATAGGTGCATTCAAATCTCATCTTTGTCTACTTTGTACTGAAGAGTGGCATTTCCAGTTTTGGAGTGTGGGAAGAGGAAAGAAGTTGCTGTATTCATTGTAAATGCTCTGCAGAAGAGTGAAAGCTCCTGCTTGGAAATGCAGGCAAGGTCCTCATGAGAGCTGTCCTTTGAGAACTATCCACAGAAAATCTAATCTGCTCTGGTCTGAATATTAACGTGGTCAGTTTTAGTAAACAAAGTAGGCTTTTATCTGCAGTGAGATGTCAACTAAAATGCTCTTGCAAGTGCTTATACCAGCGATATTTGGAACCTCACAGTTGGTTCAGTGCAGAAACAGGACACTTCCCTTCCCTGGAATTGCTTCACCATGTCTCATTTACTCAGGTTTACTGGGATATGATCAAAACCAAGATCTCTCCTTCCTGCCCACAGTGTCTCTAACAGAGACAATCTACCACAACTCTGAACTTCTTGCTTTCCCCCTGTGCCACTAAAGTATGGTGCAGCGTGCTGCAACATCTGTGGGTGATTCTGTGCATGCAGGAGTATATTGATGCCTCTGCAAAACGCTAGATTGGGTTCTCTTCTGAAGCATTTGGTAATACTCCTGATGAAGGGAGAAGCAGACCGGTTTGTTAACGGCACAGGCATTTCCTTAACTTAAAATGGATCTTTGGGAGCCTTCATTAGCTGTAAAACCAGGGGGCAGGCTGGCACGTGGATTCATTAGTGCTCTGCTTATTTATACTGGTGCAGATTTTGGCCTCTTTTGCACCATGCATTGACAAATCCAGCATTTTGGAGGGTCCCCCCCCACTTCCCCCACAAATGACTAATGTATTCCTGGGAGCTTTGTGTTTTTAGAAAACTGTTGACCTGTCCAACAACACAAGAATTTCAAGATGCACAGTACATGCCACTCAAGTCAATGCAGTTATTTCCATGCCTACAATTTAGCACACTGACAGAGATGAAATAATGGAAATATTTCTGGATTTTGTTTTTGTGGTGAGGACAAAGCACAAAAAGAAAGATTTTTCTGCTAAACTGGAATATGCCCATCCCAGAAAGTAGTTGTGCTTTGCATGCATGGGTTGAATTCACATGAGGTTTTCTATTGCAATTACATAGGGGAAACACATCCTAGCCTGACTGAGCATAGATGCATAGCTTTATCAGCAATTAGTTCCACTGGTAGGTTATCTGAACAGCTGTCAGAGATATTGATCAGGACAAAACCTGGTTTGGAATAGTGACATCTGAAACAATTCTTTTAAAACATTTAGAAATATAGCTATTGATTGACTCAAGGGGATTCTTCTGGCCTGTACAAGTACAATTTTGCTTTCTTAACTCAGCAGGATGCTATGGTGTGAACTTTGTGAATAATCATTAAAGAAAGTTTTGGAAAAAAAATAATGATGCTGGGGTGATTGAACATCTTTCAGAAAAATTATGGAGGAGTATAGGAAACCAGGGTTCTTTTCCTGATTATTTCCCAGCCATCCACATCTGAGATTGAAAACATTACCTAGATTTAATCAGGAACATGTAAAAAGGGCCAGAACCAGTCTGGAAAGACCATATGCACATCATGTTCCTGGGAATAGGAACTTTCTTGGGACCGGGAGATGGCAAAATCACATTTGCACACTGAGGCAGACAGAAATTGAAAGTGGTTTGTGATGCTGAGCAGCTGATTGAGAAATCAGGACTAGGATTTGTTCTAGATCTAGGCAAACAGTCCTATGCTGGTGGGAGGGATTTGCTCCTGGGTGTATTTTCTTCAGGCCTCAGATAATCAGCCTGCATGTGCAGGTTCAGTACAAGCCACATGCCATCCCATGGCATTATACTGAACTTGCACATCAGGAGACATTTCTGGTAGTGAAATGGTAACCTTAGTATTTTTCAGGGTACTTGAAGAACAATTGTGTCTCTCTTTTCCCTCTTTGTCAGCCAGTCATTGCAAAAGCACATAAAGTACTGTAAAGACTCCAGTTCCAGACGATCAGTTAAAGTACTCAGAGTCATGCATGGTCTGATGTGCACAACACAGTTGCATCTCCATCTGCTGCGCTCGGCAGTGGTTTGAAAGATGACAACATAAGTGAAGTGCTGATGTTGCTTATGTTGCCGTGAATTGAAGGTAGGCAGTTCCTAAAGTGATCCTTCCTGTCTATATAGCTGAACTGAGCTTGAAACATGGATTGAAATTTAACATCTCCTTTTAAAAATATCTGTCCAAAGACAATTCTGTTTCTTCCCTTTTCCTTCCCCGCTTTGGGATAATGCTCAGTCTTGCTGGTTCTGTCTGCCTGCATCAGGCGGAGGTTGTGCATCATGGGCCACCCTGGGGCTTGGGATTCCGGGTTTGCTGCTTGTGTTGCAACGTGGTGGAGCTAAGTCTGCTTTGGATAAGGAAGGGTTAAAATCTCTTCCAGCCCTCATATAATATATTCTGCATGTAAAGAAATGTGATGCTGTTCTTGAATTGCCAGCCCTTGCCCTCTGTATTCTAGGCTGTTTCTTATTTAAACACTGTTAATTGTTGTTCCTTAGGATCATATCGAAGGCCTCCGAAAATGCCAGCCCAGGCTGACATCCCTGTGTCCTCAGTACATGCACAGAGTGGAACAGCTTACAGCTTTTCATGAACTTGTCTGTTCTTTCTGCATCGCTGTCTCTTTTGGGAAAGTGAGAAGTGAGATGTGACAATGTAAAGTGGCTCTTCCCAGCATCATGCAAACTGCCTGTGACAGAGCTGGGAAAACTGACCCAGAGCATCCTAATCCCAGGCCAGGGCTCCCAGCCCATCTCCCCGTGTTGAAGTGCAGGCTGGGAAAAGCCGGATCCCCAATCACCAGCTTTGGTTCACCTCCTGCGCTCTGCCAGCAACCCCTGCCCGGCTGCACAAGGCCTGCCAGCATCTTCCCAGCGCCGCACGACTGCTCCTGTTCGGAGGCTGCTCTGGGGGGCTCTGAGCGTGGTGGCTGTTCAGGGCTCGGACCTGGCTCCGGCAAAGCCACGCCATGGCAGAACAGGCGGGAGAGCCAAAATATCCCTTCACCTCCAGCAAGAGAAAAATCCCGTGACTTTATCATAAAGAGCTCTTCAGCTGAAGCAGCTAGGGATTTGAGCATGGAAATTTGGCATGGAAACGCCTTTCATTACACTCGTGTCCCTGAGCATTCCCATGAAAAACTGCTTTTGATCAGGAGGCGGCTTGGAAAGGCTGCCCGCCCCGCGCAGCCCCGCGGGTAGTGCTGCCCGTGCCCGTTCGCGTTCCCGCTGCCGGCGCNAGCCGCGGCGCCATCTACGGGCGGCGGCGCGCGGAGCCGGCGTGAGGGGAGCGGGGCTCCGAGACACCTCTGCGGCCTCGAAGGGCCGCGCCCAGCCTGTCCTTACACACCTCCGGGGACGATCACTCCACTTCACCTCCCGGTGAAGCCCAGACCAATGTCTAGTCACCCCTTGTGGAAAGAAATTCCTCCTAATGTCCAATCTGAACCTTCAACACTGCTTAAGCCTATGTCCTCTCATCCTGTCCCTTGTTCCCTGAGAGTAGGGCCGACCCCCACCTGGCTACAACCTCGTAGAGAGCGATGAGGTCCCCCCTGAGCCTCCTTTCCTCCAGGCTAAACACCCCCAGCTCCCCCAGCTGCTCCTCATAGGGCTTGTGCTCCAGAGCCTTCCCCAGCTCCATTCCCCTCTCTGGACTGGTTCCAGCACCTCAGCGTCCTTCCTGAATTCAGGGGCCCACAACTGGACACAGCACTCAAGGTGTGGCCTGACCACTGCTGAGCACAGGGGGACAATCATGCCCTGGTCCTGCTGGCCACACCGTTGCTGATACAGGCCAGGTGCCATTGGCCTTCTTGGCCACCTGGGCACACCTGGGCTCATGTTCAGCTGCTGTCAAACAGCACCTCCAGGGCCTTTTCCTGTTGGGCCACTTTCCAGCCACTCTGTCCCCAGCCTGTAGTGCTGAAGGGGGTAAGTGCGGGACCCAAGTGCGGGACTTGGCACTTCACCTTGTTGAACCTCATGCAGTTGGCCTCGGTCCATGGATCCGGCCTGTTCAGATCCCTCTGCAGAGCCTTCCTGCCCTCCAGCAGATCAACAGTCTCAACCAGCTTGGTGTCCATGAGTTCACGAAGGGTAGACTCAGTTAGTCACAGGATATTCTGCTGGCCTCAAAACCTGGGAGGTGGCTGTGGCCTGCCCGGCTGGGAGCACCCAGGGGCACAGCTGATGGATGGCAGGAGATGCAGCTGCTGCTTGGGGTAATCTCACCTCAGCCCCCATGCACCCGGCCCCAGAAAGCTCAGGGGGCTTATCGAGGTTGCTCTTTTTAACTTTATCTGTCATGTTTTGCAAAATGCATGGCTAATTTTGGTACATAAAGTACATGGAGGATTGGGTAGTATCAATATTGCATCCACCAGTCAGTCAGGTTAAGACCAGCATTGTTGGTCTGAAACTTTCCCAACCTGCACCTTGAAAATAATCACATGGCTCTTAAACTTGAAATTATTAATGCAGATACACTGGAGGTTTTTATTTGCCTTGTGAGTCCTGGAGCCTTTTAGAGATGCTTCGAAAACTCTGAAACCCAGTGAGATGCTCTGTGGCACTTGGGAGGCTCCAAACCAGCTGGGTCTGTGCCAGCCAGCTGGGACTAGCTCTGGTTTGTGGTTAGTGACTGCTCACAGCATACAGGGTGGGGAGACACTCTCAGCTCCGCTGAAATTGAGGGAACATTGAGTTCACTGCAATGCACTGTAGTAGAACTGCAACAGGAGAGAGGGACAAATAAAGGTACTTTTAGGAATACAACCCAAGTTAATTATGGCAGTTGCATTTTGCAACCACAAATAGGACAGGGAATAGCAGGAGGAGGGGGGATGCAGTAACAGACTCAAAGCCCATTCTCTAAGCTGTTGGAAGCTCAGGAAGGTGTGGAGCTGCTAAGCCTTGCACAGGGAAATCTAGTTCCGTAGTTAGGGAAATCTAGTTCTCTAACTTGTTCTGGCGCAGAATTTCAGTAAAAGTGGGCTCGGGTGGGTAGGGTTAAGTATACGTGATGTGCTGCAAGCACAGTCAACATAGCATGCTGTGGAGAGAAGCAGTGCATACTCTAACATTAGCTGATGGGTGGAAGTAGCAGTTTTGTTTTCATTCCTTCCCCAGTTTAGAGGCTAAAAAACCCACCACCCCTCAGCAGTAAAAACAAAATGTGCATAAAGCAGGGATACTGTTTTACAAAATGTACTGTGGTCCTTCTGACTAGAAGTTTAATTCCCTGCAAACATGCAAGACTGTCTGCCTTTAGGAGGCAGAGCTAGTTGTGGTCATTTAGTGTCTTTGTCAAAGCAAACTTATTGATTGTACCCAACTGCTCTGAAGCAATTCATAAACAGGAAATACCAATACAGCAACCAGCAACCAGAGCAACATCTGTGCTGCAAGCAGCTTAGTCTAACACTAAACAGTACAAATCTGTTGATAACACAATGTCAAATGGTAAATCTGGATAAGTGTTGCATATATCCAAGATTAAGCACTTCTGAGTCAAAGCCTTCAACTCCATTAGAAAGAAATAGGTCTTAATTCTAATCCCGGGATAGTGGTGTTAGTGTGGAGTTACTTTGCTGATTTCACAGACCTTACATCACACTTATTAAATGGTAACTGAGATGCCCAAGGTATGTCAGCCTGAGCTGTCTACACTCCAGCTAAATGAGAAGTATTGAAACAAGGCTAGTAAACATGTCAAGACAAAATAATTACACTAAATATGATTTTTATTGCTATGGTTATTTTGCTATAAATTAATAATGAGAATGAGGACATACAGTAAAAGCTGCAGAAAAGACAGGGAGTGCACAACAACATAAAGGTTCTGGAGGGGAAACTTGTTGCATGCTACCCTCCATGACTTACACAGTCTTATGCTGAGGAGGAAAAGCACAAACACATCTGAGGAACATGGGTGTGAATTTTCTCCTCTACTCCACTTGCGCAGCTGGTTCCATCACGTACTGAATGTTCACTGAAGAACAAACCAAAGTAAGCCAGTGTTGGATGACATGCAGGGTGGCTCCATCTAGATACTGCTTGGAACATGCTTCAGCACTGGGGAAGATGTGTCTTTGCTGGAAGTCAGTGCAGTTGTTCTGTACAGAAACACTTCCCACCTCCTCCTCTCTAGTCCATAAGCCTTTACCCACTCACTAGAAGAGACTGGCTCTCCCACAAATTCATGCAAAAGGAGCCAACAGCTATGTTTTCACATGTAACTAAGAATGTGGGAGGGGGCCATGGTTCACCTCCTCAGTGTGGTCAGATTTATCAGAAGGCTGAACATTCCCACCCCACTCTCAGGAAGCCTGGCTCTGTCCAGCCGTCCGTAACTGAGAGCCCAAAAGTAACTAGTCCCAGATGAACGTGAAGACTCGTGACCTCCATAAGCACTGGCACTGAATTCTGAACAGACTGTCACTGCTATACAACAGATTTATCCTTACCTGACAGTGTACACTGCACAAAAACAGTGGCACCGTGGTACCTGTGAACCTCCCATAGCTTTATGGGGCTTAAGTATTGGGCCCAAAGCAGGAAAGTGTGTGCTTGGGTACTATGCAAATACAACTGGAATTATAGTCATGAATAGCACCATTCAGAAACAAACTATCATTTCAATCTGCTTTGAAAATTATCTTGCCACACCTGCTGCCTCTTCCCATCACTATGGTATCACTGGTTTGCAGAACCTGGCATGGCAGTCCCTCCAAGCCCCAAATGCCATCATCTTCAGCTCGCAGCAGCATCCACACCAACTGCAGAGACATGAAGTACAGAGCTGGGCAGAGAAAGGCTATTGAGTCACGACTGTGTATCCAGCCAGACATTACTGTAGATCTGACCAAAGCTCCACCCTGTTCCTGAGCAACAGGAGACACGGGCCTGTCTTCAGGAAGCAAGTCTGAGCTTCAACAACCAATGACTTCAGGCGGCAATCCCCATGCTGCTGCTTTGTGCACCACGATGTTGCCACTTCTGTCTCCGCAGCGAGATCAGAAAGGCTACAAGCACCTGCAGTGAGATAACTGCGCTCTTGATTTCACGCTCTAGCACAGTTTTGTACATTTGCTTTCTGGCTTCCAAATGCCTATGCTTCTGAGATAGAAAAGTAGTTCATGGTTTTTGTATAAAAGCAGCCTATTGTTTCCAAGCCAAAACTAGAATCTTTGCCTTCAATTTGTAGTGTGTTTTTCCACTGAGAAAGGTAAGGTTATTTTCTTAATGAAGAATTACTTCAATTCGAACTTTTAAAAAGATAATTTCTTTTGAAGTTCAATCCAGGAACGTTTTGCAATCAACAGTCTTTATTTTATATGCTTCACTTGAAGAAACTGGGGACCTAGACAGAGTTATCTCCTGAAAACACAGAAGACATGTTCCCCTGCTGTGACTAACAGTTCTTCTGAAAAAAAGTCCAAACCAAAACAAAAAACCCAGCAGATTCATTTTGTGTTATCCTTTCCCAATCATTATGAAATTCAAAAAATCCTATGATGCCCAATTGTTTTATTCTCCCCTACTCCTTACAAGTTAAGAATCACAGAGAAAGAAGAGGAGATGGAGGCATTCTGCAGAACTTGCTATTGCAAAGCACAAACCAAACAGCAGCGTAGACCTGTAATCAACTTCATCTCTTAAAGGGCTTTTTAACAGGGTAGACATATTTGTTCACTTACATTCCATCCCTTTCTGACCTCAAGGCTACCAATCTCTAAGAGAGCTTCAGTACTGTGCTGCAATTTCTTTTGGTTTGGACCAGCAATAGGAAACTTTCACTTTAGTCCTCTTTTGCACTTCCAGAATGTCCTTTCAGTACATCTGACTGGCAGAACATGTGCAGCTTGTGTTAAACTGTGAAAGGACATGCATGCACATTGGTGTACAGCTCGGAGCCAGTCTCCTGAAAGCAGTTTACCTTCCCTGGATTAGCCCACTCTTAGTAAAGCGACCACGATTACATCTGTCTGTTTACTTCCAGTGATTCCACTTGGCTGAGTTAGTCCTAAGGGTCGTGAAAGCCTCGTGCTTCCCGTCTGCTACCCAAATGCTTGTCCAGGACTTCTATTGCTTAAATAAGTAGGATAGAGCCAAGAGAGTTTTAGGATGAAATGGAGAAGATTGGGACTTCAGCTAAATTTATATGGGTGCAAGTTCTCATCTATTTTATCTTTCCTGACATGAAACCCTGTGAACCGTAAGGAAATTAAGCTTTTTCTGAATGGAAGCATAAGTAAGACTTAACATTAAAAGAGTATGTGACTACAGGAAGCTAAATGTGGAAGTATAAAAATAAGTCCTCTTACTATTAAGAACTCAACTTAGGCACCCTGCCTCAATTTACCTGAATAAGAAAGCCCGTGCATTTCTTCAGAGCTTTCTTTCCTTGCCAAGCACAGCTCAGCATGGATTGTAACAGGCCATGTAACACAAAACAGCTGCGCTCCAGGGGACAGTCCACAGCACATTGTGTATAGGAACCATGCATACAAGCAAAGCCAAACAGGTTCCTTGGAGTGTTTTCCTCAACAAGTCATGGAGGGAAGAGGAGACCTGCTGAATGTGAGGGGGAAATGTGCATACAACCAACCCAGGCTCAGCTGCGCTCAAATTTAGTTGCAAATAAGGAACCTGGTTCAGGAAACCTTGGTGGCTAAGAGGCAAGCATCCTATCCTAGCCCTGGCAAGGCAGCTGATACCAAAGTGCCCATGTGCAAGGTCTACTTGTGTTGCTTGTCTCTCCCCTCCTGGCTGTTCCTGCCTGCAGAGGGGCTGGTAGGCCCAGCAGAGCAAGGGCTGTTCAAGTTAGTTCTCCTCCTGCAGACTCTGCAGAGCGATGGCAGTAATGAGCAGAGACACTGGGCAATCACCGGTTCCTAACAATGCAGCTGGTACAGTGTCTGAGGCTGCTGTTCTGCAGACACCTGCAAAGCTAAAGATCCATTCCTTCCATCTGACTATAGAGGAGTCATCCAGGATAAGGAGGGAGCTAGAACAACAAACGCTGGTCTTCCTTGCCACTGATCATTCACACTTCTGGGAGAATAAAAGAATTGAGGATTGCTGCCACTTCTTAGTGGTTTGCTCATACATTTTCAAAGACAACTTCACCTGGATGGTGTGAGAGGCAGGTATAGGACTCCACCTAAGAAAACACACTACCATCTGCAGGCAAGTCTGAAAACAAAAAAAACCCTCAAGCATGGCAGACTGCCTAATGCCAAGGAATTTCTGCTGAGCTATATGTTTTTCCAGGGAATGTTTAAAAAGTATGTGTATACTAATGCAGGACTCCTGTTAACCTGTTATTTGAACTAGATCTTAGACCACTCCTCCCAATTTTTTTTTTTCCTATTGTGTTTACAATAACAGTCTGTCCATAAAGCAGGTGACTGCTACCACGTGACACTGGTGCTCATATTGATCCTTATAATTCTGAACATCAGACCAGAATTCAAGAGCAGCACATGCCATCTCCAACCACTTAACTAAATGGTGCCTTTAAACTCTCATTAAGACAGTTAAGAATCAGTTATTAAGATGTCACTACTGAAAAATAACTATTGCATTTTTCAAAGTTTAACAGTAAACAACATTGCCAATATATTATTGCACACAATAAAGGGGTTTGGAACTACAGAGATAAGGAAAGGGTAATCTAGAAGACCCAAAATAATGATCCCAGAGCCATTCCAGTTGCTGCTCCAGCCAGCATGCCCAGTGCAAGATCTCCATCGCTGTCACGGTAACGCTCTCGAATGATGACGTGGTTTGCAGGGGGCTGGCCATAAGGTCCTAGGAAATAAGAGGTTGTTGGGAGGAGGGCAAAAAAAAAGTGTATCTCAATACCATACATAGCAATTGCAAAACAGGCCCATTCTTTTACCTCCTTCCTTCAACCGAATACTAAGATTTTGTCAGCTACACAGGTAGAATACATTTCTGCTTCGGATTCAGCCTCCACATTAATTAAATCCAAGGGCATAGCAACACTTCTAGCCTTGTGTCTTGGGGTGACTTTGTGATGCGTATCCCCTATCGCCTGCTCTATGCCCAGACATGATTCCTGTGCCTTTCTGTATCTTTGCAAAGTTCGTCTGGCNTTTTTTTCCCTTTCCCTTGCACCCAGTTTAAAAGATACAGAAAGGCACAGGAATCATGTCTGGTCTTAGAGCAGGCGATAGGGGATACACATCACAAAGTCACCCCAAGACACCTTATAACAGCTTAAAATCTGTGAGGAAAACTCATCACAAATGTAAAAGTGAACATTGTTCTGCAAAGAACCTATGAATTATCATTCTATGAAACACTTTGTGGATTTAATGTAAGAAATGAGTCTAAAAATTGATTCAGCCTTGAAGTTAAGGCAAATAGATTAGTTCCTCCCCCTTACCCCCTCCCCCC
>VZTA01025915.1:276943-288165 GCA_013398855.1 Mohoua ochrocephala | reverse complement strand
ATCTTTGGGAGGTCTCAAGCCAGTAATTTGTCTGAAACTGTGCATCAGTTATTTACATTTACTGCCTACTGCAATTCAGCCTTCACATTCTGGACTGATCTGTGGGGTGGTGACAGCTGTTACATTTCTGTTCAGATGAAAACTGGCCAGTAGTAAGAAATTAACCTTAGACTCAAGAAGCCACCAATTGACCCTTGCTCTGTAACAGACTTGTACAAGCTTCACCTGTCATGTTTTCTGATTTAGCTCCTACCTGCAAAGCAAACATAACAGTCCTGTTTTCCCTTCTAGGCCTTTCAGGGAGATTAAATATTCTTGAAAATCCCACAGTGGTGTTTTGTAACAGATTCTTAAGTAATCCAACTAAATACAACTAGAAAAGGCTTTCACTGACTTTCAACAATGCATGACTCTCCCTCCTGAGAAGGATTATGCCACTGCAGAGAATGAGCAATGGAGCTGAAAGTACAGGGGGGGTTAAGTGAGTAACTGGGGTGAACCTGAACCCTAAAGTTTGGTTGCAGTGACCCTGGTGAAGGAAAACATTGAGCCTTGATTACTATGCCCAACCAGTAACTAGTACCTTAACACACTGGACTTGCAAACTGGTCAGGGGAGTTACTGTTTGATGCTGCATTGTTATCATATGCGTTTGGCTTGATGTCCAAGGCCTGCTGGAAGTTTTTAAAAACAGTTCTTGGGCTTTTAAAAAGCTGCTCCTTTTCAGAACCAACAGAACACACCTTCCTCATCTGTATCTTAGGACTTCAGTAACTTGGATGAAGAAAACTTTAAAAGCTTTAAAGGCTGATGCACCTCCCTTGTAACAAAAAATGGAAAAGGCAAGTGAAATAACCTGAAAAATACCAAATAGAAAACAAAATCTCCCTCAAAACTGAAATAAAAAATTCTCAGTAGAGATTCTTGTTTGCAGAGTCAGATCATAAACAATTAGTTTTCTCATTTTTATTACTCATGCAACTCTAAAGCCCCAATTCCATAGGACTGGGGCTCTATGCAAAACTAACCCTAAATTAAGGTGACTATGTTTAAAAGCACACCCTACAATTTTACTCTTTGCTTCCTGTTTTTGAGACTGAAAGCTATACAAAGCTGAACAGAGTAACAGAAGACTTCACATGGCTGAAATGCTGCCTACAGCAATTCCAGCAAACAGGGAAGGAACAAGCTACAGCCTTGTTCTGAGAGTGGATTTACCTTTGAAACTTGCATTTAAATAATTAAACTAAGTATAAGAGCAGCAGATGAATGAAAAGCTCCATCAGTGCCCAATATGGAGTGCTGAATCACAAAATCACATCTTCTTCTGGCTCTTGTACCTTTCCTTAGAAAAGATGCTCTAGTTAGAGAGTCCTGTATGCTTTAAAAAGAGTTTATAAAGTAGTGTAACTATGCTGAGATCACATTGGGAAAGTTAAATCCCTTAATACCAATTTCACTGCACTCCCTTTGTTGTGAAAGGGTGAGTGGACTTGGTTCCAGTTACAGGTCAGGTTTCTTTCTTTGTGTGCAGGAGTGGTGGCTGATAAAAGATGGTGATTAGTAGAGCTATATCCAGAGAGATTGACTCAAATAGCTTCTGTGGGAAGGTGGAGGATGTGGCTGACACTGATTACCTTGGTATGGGTACTGATAGGGAACAGCATAAGCTTGTCCGTTGGAGGCATAGAAGATCTGAGGGCCCACCGGGGGATACGCACCATTGTACTGATCGTAGCCATAGCCATAAACCTGGTGAAATTAAAAATGTCTGTTACACAAGTACACTTTGCTGTGGATCCAATTAAGCACACTGTTCAATTTGCCTTCGTTTCTAATGTAGTTAAAGTTTCACTAAAATATCCAGTCTGTACTGCTATAGCCAGTCTACTCCCTGGAATGGATTCAGAACAGCTGCTTGAAAAAATAAACACTCCTAAGCAGCATTTGCTCTCTTCCTTTCCTGGATAGGCAATGGCAGAGGCAGGACCTGGATCATCAGGCAGAGCCACAGCAGCCCTGCCAGCTTCTGCTCTCTGCCCTCATGCCAACAACAGCTCTCTGGGGAGCTTGGAAGTGCCGGTGATGCCTTAGGGTGGCTACCTAAAAACAGAGGCTAGGCAAGAATGAAGAGAATAAAATGAGGTATTTATTTGAAGGGCCTTCAAAAGTACACCCTGGGCAGTCAAAAGGCTACACCCAAGATGGACACTGGGTCACGGGTTCTTCCCACTTGTCTAAGTTTGGTCCATTTGCATATCAGGGTTAATTCTCCAATTATAACTTCAGTTAACGATGTAATTACCCCAAGTTTGCCCCCCCTTCAGAGGCTTTTAGTTTACACATGTTGGGCCTGGGACAATCGAGGTGTCCTTGAAAAGCAAACCTAGAGAGGCTTTGTTATGTCTAACCAGCATGAGAGAACAGTAGTTAACAGGCCACAGGAAACTTCAGAGTTACACACCAGGCAGTACAGGATTGGAAAAGTATAAAAGTTAAAACCTAAGGCATCACCAGGAAGGCAGCAGCCGATCCCAAAAAACTCTAACCAACCCTCCTAGAGGGTACGCTGCAAGCAAATGTCAGATTAAAGACAAATACTCTATAGCTGTATGTTTCAGAAGTAATTTTTTTCTCCAAAAGAGGAGGCCACACAGAGGAAGCTTCCAGCACCACAACTAGTTCTTAACGAGAGTGAGAGGCTGGAGCAGAGCACATATAGTGCAACAAGCAATACTGCTCCAAACTATCCCCTTATATATTACTGCGCATCGCTAAGCACATCCAGAAATCCCCAGCATATCCTGGTTCGGTCCCAAAGGTGCTCCTTCACTGCAAAAGAACCGCGTATCCAGGAACTAGAGTTACTGTGTTGCTATGACATCTTGGTACAACAAAATCCCTATGTGTTAAAAGTGATGGCTCCAGTCATTACACTCTCTTTTTAAAATTCCTGATCTTATACCCTTCCAGTGCTTGCACAACATGAAAGTGCAGTCACACCTCCTTATGGTAGAAGCTGCACGGCCAATATATTTCAAGATCAGCCAAATAAATTCTGCCCTGTCTCTCAGAAGCTTTATTTTCCAAGTTCACTGAGCAGCCACCCCTTTATACACCTCCCAACCAAATGTGCCTCGTCCCTTTCAAAGGAAATTCGTCTCAAATAAGAGCAGCAATAGATTGATAGTGCCGTACTCTCTCCTGCTGTACAAGCTTTAAAGCTGGATATCACAGTACAATGCAGCTCTTTCTAAGCACTTGAAGGAGGCTGTTCCTGCTGCCTCACTCATGTTAATGCTTCCTGACCCCAACTCTTACCTCAGGTGATGGTGTGGCATAAGCTGTGTAGGGAGGAGGGGCCGAGGAAATGGCTGTCTCATCATACATCACATCAGATCCCACGTAGCCCTAAACACCATGGATAGACAGCAGTTATCACCTTTTCCTACAGACAGACAGTTAGAGTAGTCTAAGGATTAAAACTTAATGACCCCAAAGAAAAAGTAACCTTCAGCCACGCTGCATGTTAAGAAAGCAGTGCATACCTTGTAAAGGCTGCAAAAAGAAAGTACCTGGAGAGTACACTTGGGAGAATACAAATACCTGGTCAACCACAGAAAGGAGCCATAAAATTTTTCACTGTGTGTGTGCCACAGACATGCATGTGTGTACACGCAAGCACACTGGCTCCTTCCACCATTCCATAGCCTCAGATTTAGAAATTACCCTCCTGTTCATCTTCTGTCTTCAGATAAAGAAATCTTCACAACTAAGCTGGCTGCTTCCTGGCACCCTAGAGTGGTATCACCAAGTTCTGCAGAAGCAGGTAAAGGAAACAAATGCAGTAGCCAAAAGTGGTACCTGAGGCAAAGGCGGTAACACTTGAGTCCATTTAGAATAAGTTCTCAAAGACAATTAAGATTTCTTACACTACCCTTGTATTCTTGCCCCTAATATCCAAAATCTACAGTGATGCTTTTATTCCCTTTTCCAAGGCAAAAGCCAGCTCCCATTCTTTAATTCACAAGCTCTCATTCTTTAATTCATTTTCATAACTCAACAGCAAATGTTCTATTATCTCTTGGACTGATGAAATCACGGCATATGAGGACATAATATGGTTATACCCCAAGTCAAACTCACGGTGAAGATTCTAAGGATTGCTTGAAACGCTGTTAAAATACTATATGAAGTGGTATTTCCATCACCTGAGAAATCTGCTCACATCTTAGCAGTAAATGTGTTCTGTCCTGCCACAGGGATCTCTGTACAAGCGATGCACAGGCCTGCAAACACCTGTAAATCATACAGTGCTCAAAGCTATGGTGATCACCCTGCTATTCCAGTCAAGTTAGGAGGCACTGCTGGATGCTTGGAATTTTTGAAAAGTGTGTCACGCACCTACAGACTCAAACCCACTTAACCCAGTTAGTCCAAGTCCCTGTTGGACACCTTTAGTAGCTTTGGAAAGTGTTAATTTATGTAACTACTTGTGTAGAGGGCTACCTGCTCTACTTTGAGTAACAGGCTGACCAAGGCCAGCACTGCCAAATTCTGAGCCATCTAGCAAGGCTGGCAGCTGTGTCAGAGGCATGAAAATAGCAGTTCCCATTTCCTGAAAGCAGGAGTCACCATCTCACACACAGGCGAGATAAAGCCCCTAAAACCAGAGCAGACAGACCATGAGCGTTGTGTCCTCTGCATGAGGTCAAATCCTTCACTTCTCATTTAAGGCCACAGGCAGTGTAGCGAGGCTGCAGTCAGAGGCAATCGTGTCTGGGGTAGTTTTGCCATGACAAGTGTTTGCTTTGGGTATCTACAAATCTAAGTTATATCATCTGACAGATGCCACAGTACAGTGGCAATGTTAATATGACCCATCAAAAACTGAGATAAGCTTCTACAAAACACAGCGTTTCCCCTGAAACAGAAGCACCTCGGGTTGGTTCAGTCTAGTCATCCAAGGAAAGCTAGTGCTGCAGAGTACTCTGGAAGGCAGTCTAGAGGAAAAACAAATTGGCAATACCCACAAGTGGATGGATGTGGCTACCCAAAGATACAGTTCTCCAGAAGACTCACAAAGAGGTTTCTATTATTCCTGATACTCCCCACAGCTAGCATGGCAATGGTAATACACTCCTCCTCAGCACGCCTGCACTCCCCTCTAAGCACCTCCCTCTTCCCCATGTCTCTGCCAAGAAACATCCCACAGTGCAATGGATCTACATTAACAAACAGCTGCTGTGCAGTAAGCTTCCTTTAGCACTGCACCCACCTGGGAGGCAACAAACACTAGGAGTGAAAAGTTCATTTTCGCTGGTTGCAGAAGATTTGCTTGTTGCCCACAGCCTCAGTGCCCACAAACAGCTTTCCAAACAGTCACTTCCACCCAGAGAAATCATTCCTTAAAAACATTATTTTCCACACAGCATGTATTTGTCTGGACTTGGCTGCAAGGATGACATGTGCTTGTGACCCAGAGAATCATTCTTCTCCCCACCCACAAGCTTTACTATCACGCTCATGACCCTGTTTTTCTCTAGCAGAGAAGGACAGAACATGATTTCAGAAGTAAACTGCTGGACCACACATAACACTGATGTGCTGCTTCTCTATCAGTATAAAGTCTAGGTAGGACACTCACTGTGTTTGTTCTGGCGTCCTGGAGAGCTATTTTCCATGCCCTGCAAAAAACCCACATTGGTTAGTGGAACACTGATAAAAATTAATGCCACCTTTTTCTTTTAGGTCAATAAAACAAACAAGGTTAGCAACTAGAGGTACTGCCGGAGCGGAGTTTAAGAGACTGCATGTGTCAAAGCCTAATGATACCCTCAAATGAACGCACAAAAGCGTTACACCAAGACTGAGAAATAATTACTTTTTTTGCAGAGCTGAGAAGGAATGAGGAGGAACATGAGGAGGAATGGATGCAGTTTTGGAGGTCCTCGCTGTAACCACAACAGGTAGGAAACATGCAGTCATGCTTAGGATAAGGCAATAGGAAGAGATGCACCCCAGCCTGAACAGTCCATCTGTGCTGAGTAGAGCACAGGCCTTGCTGCTATTGCAGCTCCCAGGAGGTAGGTACACCTCACCCAGCTCCTCCCCAGCCACGGGGCTGGGAGCATGCTCCACGTACCACACTCCTTGGCAAACAGTGGTCATAGAAGTTATCTAACTCTACACAGCCCAGCTCAGCTGAGAGTTCACAATAATGGAGTATTCTTCCTTTCGCTACTGGGAAGTCCTTGGGCTAATGCCGCATCACGTACTCTTGAAGAATGGCAAGAGTTTAAAAAAATCTGTTTAACAAGTCTTGCATTAATCATATTAATCAGATTCTTCTCCTCCTCCTCACCCTTCAGTGTTTTCAGTGACTTAACTTGCAGTTAGTTTGCATGAGCTCGACAACTTCTAGGAGAGCTGTTGGAGTTTTTATCACTGAAAACCTGCTTTTATTTGCTCGAAAACTTTCTTAAAACACATCTGTGAAAGTTTGAAGGGAGAAAAATAACTAGGGAGAGAGATGAAGAGGGATAAAAGAGGGAGAAGCAGCAAAACCATTATTCCCTGGCTGTCTTACAGGCAGTCATCTGCACTCTCTGCACAGAGGTTGACTGTCTTCCCATCACGGCAAACAATCTGCAGTAAACAGTCTCTCTGCTTCCCCTCTGGAGGCTGGAAATCTGAGTGAGAAAAACAGAGATGAGTTATGAAGTACCTATGAACAGAATTACATGATCACATGTACAAGAAGAGAGTCAGTTTATGCAAGTCTGGACAAAATAAACGAGGGCCAGTTGTAGCTGCCTTCCATGGCATCCAAACAAGTCATAGAAGGAAATAATCTGTTCTTACTCTTCAGAGTGTCCTGAAAGTAAGCAGCTCTGAACACCCTTCCTACCAAATGCAAGTGTCTTACAGCAGAACCAATCCATACTTAGCAATAAGTACTCTCCAGCACTTGTGTCCTTCCCTTGTGTCAGCACCAAGTGGAGCATTAACAAATGCTAGAAATGAACTTAGGAAAAAACATCTGCTGAGGTTTCCCATTTGTAGCCCTGCCTCTCAGTCCAGCCAGCACCGTGGTTACACCAGGAACACTCTGTATCAGACACACAGTCCTGCTGTGAACATCCCATTCTCCTGCATGCATAGTACACTGTCCTCACTGAGTTTTAAAAGGAAGTACCAAGCCCCAACCTAACCTGTCACACGGTGATACCACACCTGGGTATCTCTAAATGAATTTAGGAGTTGGTGGGGTTGAGTTTTTTTGGAAGGTGAGGGGATTCAAGAACAGTGAAGTTGCACACATTTTGGACATGTTTACATCTGCAGCGGTGTATGTATATGGTATGCTGGGCAGGCACTGAAGTTGTAAAGAATCTCTGGATACACAAATCCTGAAGATTTCATTATTACCTCGACATTCATTCCCCACTCTGAGGTTGATGCAATGGATTCGCATGTGGATTTTATCTTCTATATCATGGCGATTTTGATCATCATAGAATATTAAGCGGCCATCAGACCACAGATCAAACCAGTTCTTCTTCCAGCGCCGTAAAATAGTACCTTAAAAATCAGACAGTCACTTTTGAGGGCACATATCAGGAAATATTTCTGTCCTAGAGTTACTAAAAAATAAACCAAGAAATCCTTCACAGTTGCCCCAGACAACATTCCAAAGTGCCAAGCAAAATCCTGTATTACAACATCCCCACTTGGGAACATTAGAGAATTGGATGCCATATTTTTTCTAGGATTCAAAGCAAAACTGGTTTTATTTTAAGGGCATCACCTGACACTTGAGTTCTAACTTGCTGCAGGAACAAGCAGAGGGCATGGCTAATTGAAAGACACTAAGTTGAGGTGTCAGGTAGTTTCCAAGTCTCCACTTATACAGCACTAATTACAGAGCAGCATCTGAAGCTGAATGCCAGTCAGACATCTCAGATTTGGTATATCCTGTTTCCCACTGGAGTACCCAAAGGTCACATGGGAATGCTGTCATGACGGGTCATTTTGTGACGTGTTCTAAAAGCAAAAAGAAAAAAAAAAAAAAAAAAAAAACAACAAAAACAACCCACAGAACTAGAGGCTTGTTTTAAGAAAACCTGGGAATTACTAGGTTGCTCTGATGTTTTCTGAAGAAATCACAGTGAACAGGAAGAGAAGAAAGAGAAGGAAGAGAAAGACCCATGACTTACTTTGCCGGAGCAGCCATCCGCTCTTCACAAATGCCATTGTTGCTTAATCTAGTGGGCAGAAGAGGAAGGGGGAGGGGGGAGAAAAGCAGTTTTCAGTATTTCACAATAATACATTAGAAAGAGACATCTCAGTATCATCTATTATAGCTGCATGTACCCAGCTCACGTTGCAGGGAGACACAGTAGATCTCAGCTGAAGATACTCAGTAAGCACAACTGATACTCTTGGACGTAACAAATGTGCAAGTGTTGCGATCCAGAGCGACTGTCAGAGACCACCTTTATGTTTAACTGGCAAACAACAAGCTTACAGCTACTGCTCTTAGAAAATGAAGAAGAGACAGGCTGGAATGACTGCTTCCTGACTCACCACCAGTTCCTTTCAAAGTTGTTCTCTCTGCATACGTGTACTTCCTGTATTCTGCAGTCTCAAGTTACCGAGCACCCTCACTTCTACCTACCTCTCTTCTCTTTTTCTGTACTTCCTCTTCTGTGTTTTTCATTCACTGGCTCAAAGTCCAGTCAAAACAAAAGCTGAAACCGTTTAATCTTAAACAGGAAGGAGAAAGCTGTTTTTATGACTTGTATTTCTTTCAAATCATCACTAGCTCACTCCAAGAAGAATTAAAATAAATAAAAGATAAGCCCATAAAGTAAGATTCTCAGTTCTCCTCAGCTTTTAAATGAAGCTTGAAATAGCACGGCAAGGACTCTTGTGTTAAATTCAAGTTATCACACATGACATTAAGTACTTGGCCACTGCATTCTGGTTTATGAGCATGCTAAAAAAAGAGATCAAGCATGGGATATATTGGAAAATGAGTTTTTATTTTACAGTCTAACGGTGTTCTGATTACTGTTGTAAAAGAGATTATAAAAACTCAACCGTCCGGGTGCAATTGAACTAGGAAAGCAAGAACAGAAGCATTTTAAGCCTCCCCTGAGAAGGTTGCTTTTTAGAAATTATTTGTGGGGCCTGTAAGCCAATATGAGAGACAGATACCGAAACCTAACAAATAACATTCTACTTGTAGCAGCATAAAGGGGGTGGCCACGAGGGGGTGAAAGGGGGCATAGTAGATTTGATAGACTCCCAGACCAACCTCAGCAGAATGTGTTTAAAGCTGAGGAGAAGGGAGAAAAAGAAGAGTTTTGTAATTTTCTGGTAAAATATAAAGTTAATAAGCACCCATCTATTTCCTGATCCAATGGATACTACTTGTAGCTGTGTCCTCTTCAGAGTACTGGGCAAATACTGTAGCACACAAGAGTATAACCATCAGGATTTCATATTTAAGGAATGCCACATCCTGCACGGGCTTGGATATGATGATGCGAACCACTTGTAGGTAAAGTTTGAATTCCAGGATAAACCTCTTATTCTTGACTTTTGTACCAGCTCACTGGGAAAACAAACATTCAGCTGAGAGCCCACTGAAAGGGAGTGTCAGACCTGAGGCCTCACTCTGCCATCACCCCAGTATATGCTTCTCTCCCCTTGATTCTCCTTTACAAAGAAATAGTCTATTTGCTCTTCATTTTCGCAGGAATGGGTGTCTCTAATGGTATTTCCATGTCTTCCAGTTTGCCCAATAAGGTGAAATCACTATTTCCAGAGGCTGTTTCATAGTCTACAAGCCAAAAAAGAATTTGCACGAACTTCAGTTCTGCTGCAAGTGTTAAGGCTAGGCCGTGGAATGTTGTTGCTACCTTTAAACCTACTCTGTTACACAATAGCATAATTAGATTTAACTTTGACACAAAAAGGGGAAGAACCAAAGAAGAAAACCTCTCTCTTGACAAATTGAGTTTTGCCTGTGATTACAGAATGGCTCACAAAAGTCTCACATTCAGAATGTCTCAGAGCCATCTAAAGCTACAAGAGCAAACGGGGCTTCAGCAGCTGTGCAGCACCTTGCATGTAACCTCGGAGGCAACAACTACCCTTTCCCAATTCAGAGTTTAAGTGCCCAAAACTTCAGCTCTGGAGAGAGAGCGAGGAATCACACACAACAATCTGTCAGAACTCAAAGTAGGAGGTGCAAAAACAATTAGATATTCTTCTCTGGTCTTTTTTAAGCACAAGGGCTCATTTGAAGTCCTATACAGTATTCACAGTCCACCCACATGATGTTTAAAAGCGTATTTGCAGAGCTAGAAGATAGCCTAGCAAGATCAGCTGCATCTGAATAGTATTTGCTTGTTAAACTAGCCCAGTGCCACCAACATGAAAAATGGGACTTAAACCAAGATAAAATAATTTCTAACGAATCTGAATAAAAGTGTTTTGGTGACTGAAATCTAAAAGTAGTAGCACTCTAAACTGAACTCAAGTTAAGGAGATGCAGCAGAGAGTTGGGACTATTGCTTTCTGCTCCCTGGAACAGCAGTTTTCTGCACGGAATATATTGTCTGTTCCAGTCCCTTTCTTGTTCTGAAACCCAGTTGGTTGGTTGGAAAAGCACACTTTAAAACAAATCAAGTGTTTCTCCCTGCAGCTTGTAATCACTAGAGCAATTCTGATTAATGCAGGTGAGTTAGCAGTGGGCCCGATCCTGCAATCCGTGTAGATGGAGAGGGCTTAGACACCAGACTCAGCTATGGAGCTGAGCCCGCGGTGACCAGCAGTACCCACGGACACCTCACGGTTACTTTACTCTCAGTACTTCGCGCAGAGTACAGGAAGCTCAGTGTTCAAATGTAACCCCACCCGCCCCCTCCCGCTTTGAACAGCGCAAGTTTTCTATTTCTGGAGCTCCCTGGCTCTGGCCCAGCTGCGCGCAGGCCCTTTCCCCGTGAGCTGTCCGTGCTCTCCGAGCCAGTGCCCGGCGCTAGCGGGGCTGCGGCTCCGCTCCAACCCTGCCCGTGCGGCAGCGGGGGGGTGCTCGCTCCCACCTCTCCTCTCCCACCGGGACAGCCCCACGGCAGCCCCTCGGCCCCACGGGGGCGGTGGCCGCTGGCCCGCGGCTCTGCCCGGCCAGGGCACGGCGGCGGTTCCGCTCC
>VZTA01025915.1:253411-276645 GCA_013398855.1 Mohoua ochrocephala | reverse complement strand
GCCCGGTGCCCGCACGGAGCCGCTGCCGCCGCCAGTGTCCGCGGGGGGGACGTGCCCGCCCCGCCCGGATCCAGCGGCAAAGCCCGGGAAGGGCTCGGATCCGCTGGGGAAGGCGTGGGGCGGGACAGTGACCCCATTCCCGTTAACGCCTTCCCCTCGGCACGACACGCGGTTTCCCGGCGCTTTAAATACATCGCCTCTTGCCCGGGCCAGTGGCTGGCACGGTGTCGGCCTCACGGCACTAAGGCGATCAGGCTTTTTCTTTTCTTCGACAGTTTGTGATCTCACGCCATGGAACCGCAACAGAGAGTAGCAGGCGCTTTGTTCAAGCAGTCACGCAAGTATTCGAGGGCAGGAAAGGCCGGCTGGTCTGTGACCTTTTACATAAGGCAGCCAGGAGCCGCGCCTGGGCGATGCTTGCATGACAGCTCTGCGCTCTATTGGGGTCAGTGCTGCCCGCCCGCCGCTCAGCTGGCACTGATGGGGAATGCACTGTGTCACCAGTTAATTAGCTCCATAATTCAAATTGTGTTTCCCTTTCTAACACAAGATATATGAGATAGTTACTGTGGAAAATGAGAACAACCTCTTACGGAGATGTAATATTTCCTCTGATTGATGGAATTTCCTATTAGAACTTTTCCCAGGCTCATCCTGGTAGCATAGGAGGGAATACCACTATATAATAAGCATAAGTAAAAAGAAAAAAAAAATCATTAATTTGTTTGCTTCAATCTTTTTGTTTTAAGACTAGATAATACAGAAATAATATTCATCGTTGTTACAATTTGACTTAATCTGTCAACAAGCTCCTCAACTTCCTCCTTTTCTATTATCTCGAGCACAACAGCAGTTCTAACTAGAAATTACATGGAAAGCCTGTGGCCCTGTACTTCAAGGCTGTAGTGTAGCCTTTGCTGTCATGTATCTCTGAAGGACCAGAAACGTGGTGTAGGCAGAACAGGAGGGATAAAAAGAGATCATCTCTCTGTGAACAGAACAGGTTTCAGAAACCACCAGTAAATGAGATTGGTGTAGGTCAACTTCTGTTTATGTGGGAGTCCTTTCTCTGAGGCTAAAACTGTCACCTTTCATTGTTGAAAAAGTATTTTCAGAAACTGAGGGATTAGGTTGGTGGTGGAAGGCAAGACAACCTTTTACACTGGGGGAGGGAGCAATTTTCTTCTGGAATGAAAAATACTCCTCTTGAGGATTTGGGAATTCAGCAGACCCTACCCTGGGTGAACAGTCACTAGGGGACAGCTGCCTTTTTGGCATGTGTTCAAAGCACTGGCTGTCTGGGTTCATATGAAACTTTCGTTTTCAGATTAGGTTTAAAACCATTTTAAACTTCATCGGGCAACTGTCAGGTGTTTCCTGAATGAATTATCTCCATGGGCGCAGAGCATCAAGACTTTGTTTCGTAGCTGTCTGGGACCATGTCCTGTATTGTACCCACTTTGGAAAGTCGGTCAGGGCTGTGAACCCAGCCTCAGGTCGCTGGCATGGCAATTCCACAGGAAGTGCCACACAGGTCCCATCTGAGGGTGCAGGACAGAGGCACAGATCCAGGAAAGATCAGACCTTCAGTCTGCCAGAAACTCAAGCATATGCTGGAAACCCATGCAAACATCGCTTGGACTTATTATTCTGAGATCTTTTGAATTAAACATGTTGGGCTCCTCATTTGCTGAGGAAACTTTGATCAGCGAGTTTCTAATTAGCTGTGCTGCAGAGCTGAAGGCCTGAGTCTCAGCACCTTGAGCAAAAGAACTAGAATATTTAGGTGAATACTATTACAATTGGGGATTTCTTTTCAAGTCATTTGCCAGTGAAGTGTGAAAGCGAAGGTTTTTGTTCAGCCTATTCATAATTGCACTGTCAGTTTGGTAACTTCCAAAGCATGATGTAAGAGTCATCCCTCACTAATAACTTTAAAAAAACGTTTGGAATGTTAAAGACTTACCAACCCCCTTTTTTTACTCCCATTCTTGTCCTGAATCAAAGCAACCAAGGCTGAAGTTCAACTTCCCCATCGTAATTACAACATACCAGTTAAAACTGAATTGGCAAATTAAACTTGTAGACACCTAAGAAATTACTGTTTGCAAAAATGTGTTTGGAAAAAGTGAGCCATATGATGACTTCTAATTCTTTGTCATAATGCAGCTGACATAATACATCTCTTCAATATCTGCTAAATTTTGATTGTCACCAACATAAGCATTTGAATTCTCACAGTCATTTGAGGGTCTTCATAGCTGAAATTTAAATTTCAAATTTCATACTTTGATTCAGAAAAGATAAATAGACTCTAAACCAAGCAGAATATACATATGCATTAAGAAAAATCATTTCAAACAAAATACATGCCAGCATTAATAAGTATTAGAATTAATGCTGTTAATATTACTACAACTAATACATGCTCAATCAGGAAAAAAAAATCATTTTAAGAATCAGCATGTCTTACAAGTTAATGAAATGAAAAATAGTAAAATCAAGAAAACTATTATTGGACCAAAGAGCCCTGCTTGCAACAGAATGATCAGGAGAGCTGCTGCTGGAGAACACCTCAATAAGGAATTCAAAGAACTAGGACTCCAAATGGGTTATATGGTTATTATTAATTAGTGTTTCAAAGCTTAAATATGAAGGTTATGGGCAACCTGAAAGTAGTTAGGCATTAGGCGAGAACAGCAGAGCAGAAGATAGGTCCAGAAATAAAGCAAGCTTGATTAACTGTTTACGAAACTAACCCAGGTTGCATGAGTTCGTACATAGCCTATAAAGTTTCCCGGATGAAAGGGAGATGGAAAAGAACATATTTCTGTTTTTCCAGAAGGTCGTATTGTCTTAGCCATGTGTTTGATAGTCCTGAGCAGAAAGGTAAATCATAGACTTGGAAAAAATCTTTCTGCAGACTGCCTTAGCACATTTCTGTGTCTCCAGTGGAAAAGACTCTTGGCTTTCAGCTCCTGCCATTTCTATGGGTAATTCACCCGCACCCATGATTAAAATTCCTTGGCACATTTTACCTGCAAAAATGACCCTGTGCAATCAGTTTGTGTTGCACTGTCAACGTGAGAGGAGTGCCCCCAGCTGAAGGGGATTCCTGTGGTGTCGTATGGAGGTCCTGGACAGGATGCAGAGCGCAACTTTCCCTCTGAAGAACTACAGACAGGTCTCCTTGCAGGAGTATTGTCTCACATGTGAGGAGCTGAAGTGAAGGGCACGGATTTTTAAATTGCTCTGGGTTTTGTTCTGCTCAAATCTGCAAAACGTAATGTTTCCATGTAGCAAAACATACCACAGAATTGCCAAGCACAGCACATGTGTGTAATGTATCTGGAATGGGCAGTGTGTTTGCAGGCTGTACAAGTGCTGTGCTCCAGCTGAACCTGGCCAGTGCTCAGACCCCAGCACCACAGATTGTGCATGTGCTAATAATCTGGGGACTGGAGCATCTCTCTTACGTGGTTGAGGAAGTTGGGCCCGTTCAGCCTCAGGAAGAGACCCCTGAGAGGGGACCTCATTATTGTGCATAAACATCTAAAGGGGGGTGCCAAGAAGATGGAACCAGGCTCTTCTCGGTGGTGCCAAGCAATAGGACAAGAGGCAATGGGCAGAAAATGATGCCACAGGAAGTTCTACCTGAACGTGAGGAAGAACTTTCTTCCTGTGCAGTGATGGCTCACTGGAATAGATTGCCCAGAACTGGTGCAGAGTCTCCCTCACTGGGGATAATCCAGACCCTTCTGGACACAATCCTGTGCCGTGTGCTCTGGGATGACCCTGCTTGAGCAGGGATCATGGAGGCACACAGTGACTGCGGACACGCAGGAAGGGCTGCGCCTCTTGTCTTCCCACCTGTCATTAACCTTAAGAACTGGATTTTGCTAACGGTTATGTGAGCAACAGATGTGTTGACAGAACTGAGAAACAGTTTCAGAGCAATTCAAGAACTCAAATGCATCAGGAAAAGGGTATTTTCTTAGAAACATCTGTGAGCTAAGGCTTCAGAAGGATTAGCTCTGGCATACTGACAGCAAGAGTGAGAGACTTGCCCGCATGCATGAGAAGGCTGTGGCAAAGGTAGAGGATGCTCCTCCTTGACCTTAACTGAAACCATCCTTGCTCTCCTTTGCCTCCTCCTGGCCTGCAGTTTGTGGAGCACTCGAGACATCTCATCTTCTGCAATGAAGTGATCTCTTCAGACATTTACTACAGAGGAGACAGCATAGAGAGGTACGTTCAAATAAGAGGCATCTGCAGCGTCCTGGTAGCCAGCATAGCTCTCTGGCAGCAGAGAACAACAGACAAACAAAAAGACCCGCCAAAAGCTGAGGATCTTTCTGGGTGAGACTCTGGGATTTCATTGTCAGCTTCCATTGTTCAGATCTGATTAAAAACAAACTGGCAGGAGAGACACCACATGCTTATCAGACATCCCTGCAGGTCACGCCACTAGACAGCCATTTCACTGTCAGCGATGTGGCCTGTTTGGCAGGAACAGAGTTTTGGATCTCGCTTTTATTTGTAGGCAGTTTTGAAAAGCGTGGGATTATCAGGGACGGGTTAGATCCTTTGCAACTTGCAGAAAAGTTCCTGTCTCATTGCAGCCATTCTGAAGAGGAAGAGAAGAAAAACCTAGTACAAAATATTTCTGATTCCAGTAAAAACTGTGTTTGGGCCTGACAGCCAGTCAGCATCAGTGGGAGCATTTCCTCTGAATTATCTGAGCTTTGACTCTCACCTTTGCTTTACATTGGCCGTACTATTCCGTTAGCATTTAAAGACAGTGCTACATGCACAAAGGAGAAGATTTACAGTCATAGCCAAAAGAAAGACATGTCACAGAAAGAAGAGATGAAAAGACTAATTACACTTCATTTTCATTGAGGGGACTAAAGCACAGGGACAGTAAGAATTAGATGCAGTCACCTAGAAAATCTGTGCCACTGTGGTGAAAGAGATTTACGCCTCCCCTTGCCAAACTGTCAAATATTTGTGTTCCTTTGTCAGACTGCCACAGTCCAGTGGTTACTAGCAGAGAAGCTCCCAATCCATATTCTGGTCTAGGACTATTTTTGAACCTTATCTTCAGTTACATGCTGCTTGTGATTTGGACTTTGGAAGAACTGTTGGTGAGGGGACATCTGTTTTGCCTAATTTCATTCTTGAAGCTTGCCGGAACTGGTAAGTGAAAAGTCAGTTCCCTCATCTTACTCTGAAGACCTGGTTCTGTTTGTCTTCAAGTGCATATTGAAACTGCCCTCTTAAACCCAACCTGCCAAACATTGGAATCAGTGGAAATCACCATGTCTTCACCATGTCTTTTGCATTAGGCCCCATATGTTTTCCCTTCTCTTCCAGTAGTCAGACATTAAAACACTGACACAAAGTGGAAGGTGAATATCCGTTGCTTCTTGGGAATTAGTGTGCTGTGTGCTACACTGATATGTGTAGGACATGCTCGTGTTTGATTTCTGCTTTTCCTAGGGACAGACTCCAATACCTGCCTCTCCCAGAAGCCTCTGCATGCCTTTTGATTAAGCAGCAGGAGCTCTGGCTAGGAGTAGAGCTGCTTGACTGAGGGTATTTTATTTTACAGCTGAGATCTACTGAGGTATTCTGGTTTTTTCCAAGTGATAATAGGAAATCTGAGAGTTATTTTTCAGAACCAGGGCCCTGTAGGAGGGCCAGTGCATTCCATATGCCCAAACCCAGGTACTCTGAATTCTTTGCTAAGAATAATTTCTGCCAAGCTGTGCATTCCCCGAGGTCCTCTGACTACATTGCAGTGCAAGGGTCGCTACACAGCATAGTGCCAGTTGTCGTTGCTAAGACAAGCCAGGAGCAAATTATCTCCTGCCAGACGAGGAAAAGGCCAGCATGGAAGTGTGTCTCAGAAGTGTCTTTCTTCATCTACCCCTTTGTATTTAGGTGTTCTGAATGATCATTCTCACTTATTCTTGTTATTTTCAAACCTCCACTCTGACACTTCTGGGACTGGATATTTTGCACAAACACAAATATTGAAGCAAAGACCTTTTAGTCCTGTGGGCTGCAAGAGTTAGAACAGAGAATTCAACACTCAGCATCAGCATTCAACTTGTAGAGTTAGGAGAAGGAGGTGGGCCCCTGAGGAAGTAATCAGGAGAATGTACTTGTCTGAGCACAACTACAGATTGCATATCAAGCTGCAATGTTCCATACATGAATCTGACTGCAGAGTAGTTCCCTTCCAGCCTGCACCTAGGTTTCCCTCTTCCAGAAAGGTGCAAAGGATGGAAGTATAAGCCTAGGCTGAACTAAGAAACATCCCTTCTCTGCCTCGCCACTAACATGACAGCACAGTGTCTGGCAGTCTAAACTTTGCTAAGACTGGATTTGAATCAGAGCAGAAGTGTTCTCTCTTACTTCCTTACTGTGTCAGGTCTGGAAGTGTTTGCAGGTAATTGTAAAATGCAAGCAAAATGAAAATTGTGAAGACTTCCATTTGAAGCACGTGAAGGTATTTCCCCTATGTTAATGTGTCAGACCAACACTGGAAGAGACAGCCCTTAATTAGAATGCAGTAAAAAATACTACAGAATACCTATTTCTACAGTAGTTAGTAAATCTAGGAGGATAATAGTCTCCATATCATATGTTCTTTGCATATACAAAAGCTTTGGAGACAATTACTTGACAATTCCTATGTACCTTGCAGAAAGCATTCACCAGAAAACAGTGATGGGAACAATTAAGCTCCAGGCATAGAGCCAATATGCAACTGATTTTAACAGTGTGTGGATCAATTGCTGAAAACCTCATCTGTATGGAAAAGGCTTCCAAGCACACACTAAAAGCTCTTTACATGACTTGACCCATGATCTAACAATGACCAGAAATGGAAAGTTCTGCTGTTGTTTGTATCACAGTAATGACAGAGGCTGGGGCATGTCTGTGTACATACACAGAGGCAGCCCCTCCTCCAGTAACTTATTTAACAGAGCTGTACAAAAGGAGTTAATGCAACCCATCTTTGAGACCAGCTCGCCAGATAAGGTGCTGTTTATTTACTTTGAGCAGGTTAATAAGTTGGCTCCAAAACAGAAAGCTGTTTTCCAAAACCATTCAAGCAAGAAAAGCAGATAGAGTGATTTCAGGGATTGTGGTTTCACTGTGGTTTTATTGTCAGCTGTGTCTGTGTTTCAAGGTGCACTGTCTGGTTTCCAACCACCACAACATTCAACCAACAGCCGTGTCTTCAAAGAAATTATTTCAGCCAAAGGCATAAGAATTAAGGGTATATTTCAAACATTCTTTGTTCAAGTGTCACTCGACTCTAAAAATGTTACAAACCTTCAGAAAAATGTAAGATCTGTGGGACATGAATTTTCACTGCTGTGTTTTGTGTGGTCCCCTACACAGTGAGGTTTGGTCTTGGCCAGGCCCTACTGTAATAGAAGTAAGAGAAAAAATTACTAGAGAACAAGCACTTAGAAAGTTTAAGGCATATTAAGAGAGTTCATGTTCCCTCAGAATTAGCACAATTTGAGATCCAGTAGTCCTAATTCAGCATGTAAGAGGTGTTTACTTCAGGCACTTTGCTGGGACTGTTCAAATTGATAGGTGTCAGTGCTGAATCAAAGCATTAGGCCAGTGCAGGGAACAAACATATCCCCAGCCCTCATGTTCAGCAAGGATTGGCTCCTGTCAACTGGCATGTGACAACTCCTCAGAGACCTGGAGCCAACAAGGAAGTCCAAGTATCCATTTATTTCACAACAGCATTTACAACCAACACATCATCTGTACGTCTGCCCTAACTTTTCTGGAGCTCTGGGGTATTTGTATCTAAACAGATGGGGCTTTGAAATGATAATATTCTACCTCTAAATAAAATTTCTGCATGGCATAACCTGAGCCCTTACATTAGTGTTGAGATTCTTGCGTTGCAGAGAAAGTATTTTAACTAGGGGTTTTGATGCAGTAGCATAGTGAGTAATTCCTGAAATAAACTGCTTCTGCTCACTGGTCATTCTTTAAAGTTTTAAATTCAAAGTGGGACAGCTTTCTGGAAGGTATGTGCTAAAGGTGAAGGGAAACATACTGCATACGTGCATGAACATGTAGTGGACTCAGAGTGTGGAAGTTCAGATCTGCTTTTGGTTTCTAATTCAATGAATCCGTGAAAATCACTAATCTGGAATTTCATTTCTGAGTCCCTTCATGGTGCCCTTTTCTTTGCCAGCCACTGAGACCCTGTAATGTGGTAATTCCATTGCTGACAAAGCCTAAATGAAGCCAGCCAAGTTATAATGTGTAATAGGATTTCCTGGAAGCTTCCTCAGGCTGTCGCTATTTGTGTAGCTGGAAGTGTAGACTCACCAATTTATATATTAGGTGCCTAAAGAAACAGTTAGGAATGAATGTTATAAATAATCCAAGGAGGTGCATCATCCTGCTTCTTAACTTTCTGAGGCACTTTTCAAACACTGATATGGTACCGATTCATCCCATCAAACTTCAGACACTTCATTTAGGCGCTGGGACAGAGTACTTGTTTTAGATTCCCTCTAGATGACAGAAGGGCCTTTCCAGAGAGTGCTTCCACCCATCTCAGCTTCAGTTCTTTAGGAGTGTTCTTCTTTTCAACTTCACTTTTTAGGGGTGCCATTGAATAAACAGAAACCCTAAAGTGATCCTGCTCCTAATGTAAGCATATGAGGAGCTTACCACTAAGTAGAAACATCCTGGATCTAGGGTTTGCCACTATATCTTGGAATGTTTTGAAAATGTGGTTCAAGATGATTGCCGAGCATGGGGGTTCATGCAGTCACTCTGACTCAAAGACAGCTTTGACTTCAACCTGAGCAGTGCCTCCAACCCTTGCTACTGTGTCATTTCTCCAAAGCTTGGGTAAAGATCTGCTTGCTCTTTCCTTGGGGGAGAGGGAAGGGTTTAGAATTATGTATAATACTCATTAATATTGTATTGCTTTCCAGTAGCACAGAGCTCTGCCCAATAACCTAAATAATGCTTGCCCCACTAAAAAGCATAGGTACATTAAAAAATGCTGGAAGGCTTTAGTACCTGTATTACCCTAAAAATGTACGTAATCAAATAATGACAGCAAGTTTTCTTTCTTTGAGTCTCATGTGCTTTCCCTTTGCTGAGTTGAACTCCCTAGCACTTGCGCGGTGTAATAATCATTCCTGGAGATTTCCATCTGAGGGCTGGCTGCTGCCATTGCCGAGCTGAGTGCCAAGGGCTTTGCATCTTCCTTCCGTCTGTATCAGTTGAACCTCTGTATGGCATTAATGCTCTCACCTCTGTGTCATTAATGCTCTCACCCCCAGCCTTTGTGCTCTGAATTCAGGAGCCGATGATGACAGAAGGAGCTGCTTAAAGGAGCTAGAGCAAAGCCCTTTCCTTATGAGAAAATATAAAGCATTCCCAACAATTTACTTAGGAACTTGTCAGGTTTCTTTTATATTTCATTCATGAAGCATGTGTGGGAATAAAACACATCATCTCCCCAACTAATGCAACTGTAACAGAAATACAGCACAGACATCCCCATTAATTGCAAGTGGATTTTTTCTATGTTTACTTCCACGCACTTGCTCTCATCAGAAACCTTCATTGACCTCCTGGGAGCTCTTTGGTTTCACATAAAATGGAGGCAAAAATGATGCCAAGTTGTAATAGGGCTGCCATTTGTACTTGGATCAAAAGACTGGCAGATAGGGAAGAAGCGAGTATCTGGTTCCTGGTGTCACTCTTTATACCATGAAGCTGAAGGAAAAAAACATCACTGCTGGAATCATCTCTGCCAGCCTCAGCTGACAGGACTGGCACGGAGTGAGGTACACACTGCAGGGATGGAGACAGTATCCTAATTATTCTCATGTCTGTGATACACTGAGTGCACTCAGTTTACCAGAGGATAAACAGAGCTTTCAAGGGGATGGGGACAGCTGAGGAGAATACTCTTTTGATTTACATCCTCCAGCACTCGTCACATGCAGTGCTATGAAAACAGCATGGATATGGAAGATGCTTACTGCAGCTGAGAAGACATTACTGATTCCTTTAAAAACTCAGTTTCCCAGAAAGAACAGATCCAGTGTAACAAAGCCCATCAAGACTCACTTGTGCAGGGAAAGGTTCTCACTGCAGGAGCTGTTACTCTGGTCAGACGTGGCTGTTAAGAGCCAGCAAGACTTCAAAAGTGCCCGACTGCCTATATACATAGGAAACTCGTGGAAATACAACCCCTAGAGGATATGCAGTGTACCCATATGTGCTTAGGAGTAGCTTGTCCATATTTGCTTTGGACTTCTTTCAAAGTAATTGTTTAGGGGGATAATTGACTATTTAGTCTTGTATTCTGGTTCACTTTAAAACCTGTACCTGCGTCAGGCTCTGGTTCATTAAAGTCCTGCAAGGTGCCTGTAGCATCAGGGTAGTTTGCATTCTCTCTTCGCCCTGCACCACGCAATGGCTGCATCAGTTTGTGCCTTGCCACGGTCTGGAGCTGGCTCTCAGGGCCTGCAGATGAGAGGGCACAGGAGTGCAGCTGGTGGCTGCAGAACAGGGACTGGATTGAAACATGAACCAAGAGCAGTGGGGCTGCAGCCACTGTGTCTGTCATGAGGATCTCACTTTTGAAGGGCTTGTTTTGTTCTTAATCTTTGCTGCGGAAAGCTTCTGCACTGGCAGAGAAAAAAACCTGTGACGCTGAGGTCAGCCAGCTGAATTGGGAGGAAAGTGCAGGGGAAATTCCATGGAACTGATCAGACTTGTACCACAAGGTCACAAAACCAGAGCTTGTTTAGAAAGGGTGTATCTGGTATTTTCTGGATACTAGCAGAAATGCAGGGAGCTCATGATACTCAGAGTTATTAATTTGTTCTGTTTATTTTTTTTCCTTTTCAAACAAAACTGAAGTTTTTCAGAGATGTTTCAGAGCTTTGTCCTATGTCCCCTCTCAGGTATGGGTTACATGAGGGAAGAAAGATATTAGAAAAAATACCAGACATAATCCAGTTTAGAAGAGCTTTATGTAGTCATTAAGAAACATCAAGTAACACAGATTCCACAACAAGCCTTGTCCCTGTGCCCAGATGCAAGACTCTGAAGGGCAAGGCAATACAGAGCTGTGAATAGCTTATTGTATACATTACTCATTTTCACTAGATTGACTGCCTTCAATTTCTTAGTAAACTGTTTATAGAAGTTTAATGATATTTGTAAGCCACAGTCCATCAATATATGGTGCTACAGAATTGTCTTTATTTGATTATGTTTTTGTCTATCAAAAGAAATTTAAGTCTTACTGTTGTACGATGAAGTTCATATATGTATTATTTTTTTTTTTGTGACTAGATACCTTCTTAGACTGATAGTGGGAAAAGCAAGTGAAATAGGTTTGTCTAAAGTTCCGCATCCAACCTTATAATTTTAGAAAGCTGACTTTGTAGAAAGAGAGCAGCTGTTAAATCCTGTACTACCTATGCTGAAAAGTAAAATTTTATTAGAGACAGGCAGGGTTGAACATGTACCATTAGCCCGCCAGCAAAGCAATTCTGATACAGCAACCAAAGAGTCACTGTCGCGGGTTTGGGCTGATTAAATACCCAGCACCAACAAACTATTTACTTACATGCCTCTGCCATGATAAGCAGAGAAGGGGAACCAAAAATTCAGCTTTTGGGGGGAAAAAATAAGGATTATTGAGGAAAAAACGGAAGAGCTCCAAGGCAAAACAGGCTCAAACTTGGTAATCTAAAGAGAATTTATTACTAACAGAAATAACAGTGAAAAGATAGAATTATGGGGAATTAAAGCAAGCTTCCAGAACAATCCCGTACTCCCAGTACCTCCCTCCTTCCCATCCACCAATATACCAATATACACAAGGGAAACGAAACATGAGGTTTGGTCAGTGCACTCATTTTTAAGAGTCCTTCTTTAAGGAAAAGAGTTCCTTTTCTGTGTATGCCATGGGACTCTCCCCACAGAAGATAGTCCTCGGTGAACTTCTCCAGTGCGGTTCTGAGCTTCCACAAACAACAGCCCCGCCCGAACCTGTTGCAGTGGGAAAATATCTCTTCCATGAATTATTGCAGCTTCCCACACTGCTATTCATGGATCAAAACCAGTCATGGGGTTTTAGTCTTTTTTAAGGATGATTCCTCGCAGCCTGAAAGCAAAAATTCCTCTTCTTCAACTTTTAGGAACCTCTCGCAACAATTCCTCTTCTTCAACTTTTAGGAGCCTCTCACATCATCTGTAAGCTCTGGCACTTTGTCTTGGGGCAACTTCTCAGACTAAAACACCTTTTCATGGGCTGCACACATGAACTTCTTACATCCCCCCATGCACTTGTATGAATTACAGAGAAAACAGTTTGTATGTTAGTACTGCCATGGCTCACAGGAAGGTTTTCAGAATCTGGCACTGGGAAACAGCGCCTCCTCTCCTTCCCTTCTCCCTGACCTCGGTGTCGCCGCCATGTTTGTTCCTTCACGTGGTCTTACTTTCTTTCTTCTCTAACCTGGAAGGCACTATCTGCAAAAACTGCAGCTGAAGGAATGATGTTATCTAGGTCTTAGGAAGGTACTTGCCATCTCCTCCGTTTGCCGGCTGTTTGGTGTTCTTCTGCTGGTAGTTCGGTCCCTGCCAGCTCTGCCGGGCTGCCGCTGCTGCTGCTGGAGGAAGGGGGGGTCGGGTCGGGCCGGGCCCCGCTCCGAGCCGGAGCTCGGACCGGGTCCTTGAATGCCGCATCGTGAGTATTTTAACTGCGGCGCAGCCCACGGTTGTTTTCTTTGGCTGCCTGCGGCTTCGGGTTATTTTCCAGGGATCTGGCCTCCCCCGGTGGTTCCTTACTGCAGCCACACAGGAAGTGCCAAATCCCAGAATCCCACTCTGGGTTTAGCAAATATGTGGATTGCAGAGGCGGTACCAGCTTCTGATTGGTCTAACAACCTGTCCATCTAACCAAGTTTTTTTAAACCCATAACAGTCACCTAGTCCAGAATTCAATTTATGGAAGTCAGGTACTAGTTTCATGCCAAGACCAGTTTGGATATCTCAGAAAAAAACATGAGCATCAGAAAGTCACAAAGAATTCAAAGTCAAGGCCCCCACAGAAAGCAGCACTTGCTAACAGACACACTCAGTGTTAAGCTTGATGAGAGCACCCAGCATTTGCACACAAGTGTGAAGGATTACACCTTCCTGCAGAAGTTTGCTGAAACCAGAAGCGTGTACCTAGACTGGAAAAGAACAGAAAGCAAAGACTGATATCAGCATTATGTACTCCAGAGGTTTGAAAAAGCATAAAGAACGTTGGTTGATACACAAGCTTTCTTGTTGCAATTGCAGACTTCACACATTAGCTATTCACATGAAGCCTCTGGAAAAGCAGGAATGTTCAGTTTTTATCTTGAAATGTGACATATTTTACTTGGTAGAATGAATTGTACTCTAGGCACTACTTAGCTCCATAGCTGTAGGAAGAGTTTCTGCTTGAGATGTTTAACATATCTGTTAGCAAATTCAGAAACTGAAGTGTAAAATCCAAGGCACCAGGAAGACTGGAAATAGTCTTAATTTTGTGTGGTAGTTTAACATCAAGTATCAGAGAATGCAGTTGAGAACATTGCTTACACCAAGACAAGCAACACAGTATTTTTATGTAATTAATATCTTATGGATCAGTCTCAGTGAAGTGTCCCTCTTTGCTTATTCACTAAACAGCCACAATGCAAAATATTTGCACATGGTAAACAAAGACATCATCAGCTGAGAACTGTATTTTCCTGTGGTAGAGGGCTATGAAACATAAGCTATTTCATTAAGGGTAGCCTAACTTCATCATAAAAATGTTTTCTGGACCTGAAAAAATAATGAGAAATATCCCTACTGAATGGAGTTTCAATATCTAGTACTTCCCTGGATATTACTCAACAGTAAGAAAAAAGCAATGCAGAATGTGGTGTGGGGGGAATACGCTTACCTGATAAAGGGTGGGTTTAGGTTAGGTAACATGAGATTGGTAATTAAAAGTGAGAGGGAGGCCACCAATTTGGTGGCTCGGGCTTTGCACTGAAAAGGGAAATGCATTCAATATTGTCCAAACCAGACATAGCTAAGTTCAGTTTCCCCGTGCTTGCTTCCATCTCAGCCCTGGGGCTAATGTCCAACAGGTAACTGATTCCTGCTATTGGGAATGGTGTTACAAGAACAGAGGCTTGTCCGTGCATGCCACCAGGCCTGGCAGCATTGGGGACCAAAGAAAGTTTTAGGTGCAAGGCTGACAGAGATGCAAGGCAAGGAAGAGCCGTTTAGTCATTTTAGTGACTATGATGTTCTCCTAATTCTAATAAAGTTCTGGCAGTAGCTTTGGAAGGAAACAGTTCTCTGTAAGGCCTTATTATTGTCATGTAAGTGTCAGCATTTAGGTGGATTGCCTGAACTTTCCAAGTGGAATATATTGATCAGCAAATGGAAATCACTGCACAGAGGAGGTGCAAAGAACACTGAATGTTCACTTTTTCTTTAAAATATCGTGGAAATGTCTGGCAGATAATTGTCATTTGCTTTTCTTCAGTAACTACTCAAGACTTTCATCTCTCCCATTAGAAGCACTTGGACTAGAAACTCGCGAGCTGAATTTATTAATCTTAGTGGAGGTTTCTGCGTTGAAGTGCTTCAAGTGTGTTTTTGATTGAGACAGGTATCCGTCAGAGCAGACGTGTAGAATCATTACCATCTGAAAGTGTCTCACTGCAATGTCTCACTGTTGTTAATTTTAATAATTTGGAAGAACTTTAAAAACACTGTGAAAAGTGAAAAAGCCAAAGGTGTTCAGTTGTCAAATAGCACAGCTTTTGGAAAAGAGTTTGTCCCCCCCCAAAAGAAGAAAAATACAAGTTCAGCAGCTCTGCAAATGTTGTTTCCATGCAGCAAGAACAACACTTACAATTAAATAGGCAAGAATTGCGACTGATGTAAATTAGACTCTATGTGTCCATATAAAATGAACTACTGACTTGTAAGCTGGTGTAGATAACACAAGGAACAAACTTAGTGTATAAAGAAGAAAAGGTAATAGCAAAGAAATGGAAAGACTCATCCTAAAGTTTCAGCGTCCGTCCACATGCCCGCAGCTCTTGCTCTGCTGCCCTTCTTTGAATCCCATCTTTAATGGCACTTTCAACCTTTGGTAACAAGACCTTGCACTCGCTGATTTCCGTGTGTGGCACATTGAATATCCCAGCTCCACTTGTGTGAAGATACCTGCCTAGCACTCGGATCCAACACAGCGCTGCCAGGTGGAGCAGGTCTGTTAGCAAACACTTCCGTGGCTCTGAGCATCTGTCTCCCAAGGGCTTTTTCAGCACCAGAATGATTCCCAAGAGACAGACAGATGGTACCATCTGTGCAGTCTTCTGACTTCCAGCCTTAGTGCTCGCTGCAATCTCAATGGGTACAAATTTTATTTAGGAATAACCTGTTCCGTTATTATTATATATATTATTTTATTAACCAGCAATTGATTCACATTTAGAATTGTCCTAAAAATTTCCAGGGCCAGTTGTCATCTCCCTGCCTCTTTCATGGGTCTCGGGAAGCTCGTTTTGATGGAAATGAGTCACATCCTTAGAGCATGCTCCGCTCATTATCTTGTCAAAGCAGAAGCACAGATAATGAAAAAATGTACTTGGGGAGAATTACCAGGCCGTGGACTTAGATGGGACCCAAAATCACTTGAAGTAGTCTTAGAAGAGAAAATGTTGAACAGTGAGCGTTTCAGTAAAAAGCGTTGGAAAAATAATAGATCATACTGTGCTGTGATTCTTAACAACAGATGTGTCTCTTATCTGAGCCTTATCTTCAGTTGGCTGCAGGTTTAAAGCTTTACATGGTAGCTAAAAATACAGAAAAACATACTGTACATTCTAAGAGGGGCGATTAGTCTCCTGCTGGAGGAATGTCAGCTATTGTTCTCCTCCCTATCAGGGCAGTTTCAAGATGAAGCTAAACTCACTTTTTATTTTCCATCTCAAGTTTCCATGGCAACAGTATGTAATCATCATATTTGTAAATAGCAACTACCCATTTAACTTCACAGCCACTCTGAACATTTTTTGCTACAATTTTAACATCCTTGAAATGTCCAACTCTTGTCTTCTTACAATTTTCCTATCAGGATACATAATTATCTGGGGACATTTCTGTTTAAGAACTCTCCGGTGATGCAGTAGCACTGTAGTACATCTGTGTACAACACAGATGTGGTGGGGTCTGTACAGGCATACATGCACAGACACGTCATGAACACTGTCTGGCAATGGCACATCCCATTATAAATCTTTATTTTTCAACTTCTTGTAACATTGCCAAGTTGAGGCCACTCAGGTTGAATGCCATCTGGCCCAGTTCGCATTCCAGAGATTTCTCCAGTAGTTGCAACTAACTTTTTTCAATTGTGGCCAAAAATGTGGCTATGGAAGAAAAGAACAGTTTGCCTTCACGGACAGGATCCTTACAGCTTTTTCAGCAAGTCTGGGAACAGGGCATGGATGTTACCTTGCTGTCACAGACATAGCTTTTTGTTGTATTACTAAGAAGGATCCCAAATTTGGCCAACTTTTATCTTCTGAGAACTTTTATCTCTCATATGCGCAATCTAGATTTCCTAAAATTCATAGCTGGAAACTGGAATTTGCTGAAGTTTCTGTCTGCATTAAGCACAGTTTGGTCCATGAGAACGCCTACATTCTGCTGGCTGCAGGAGCCATCCCCAGCTGGCTGAGCAGCACCAGCCTGCTGCTCCGGCATGGAATGACACTTGATGCCTCTGCTTGGGTCCAGTGCAGACTGGGGACAAGCGGTGGGGACAGAAACAGAGAGAAAGAGAACAGCAGAAGGACTCCCCTGTGAGACCTGCACACATGGTTAACATCAAACAGGTATTTAAAGGCTTTGCAGAGTAAGGACAAGAGAGCTTTTTCAAAACAGCCATTTCCCCGAATCTCTCAAATCCCAATCCCTTGCAAACTTAGCCTCTTTCCCATTTCTACCCCATCCACCTTACATCCCCAGAACACCTCTTCCTGTGGAATTAAAGATCAAGAATAAAGCTTTTGGGTTTGATCTGAGTAAGTGGTCTTTATTGGAATCTTGTCAGTTGTTTTCCATTAGGAGAAACTGAGAATGAAGTGGGGAATGAAGTAGCCCTTTTCTTTTCCAAATAACACACAAAGGTCCATTTCCTTGGGCACAAGAGGAATTAAGCAAAGACAGTTGCTTTACTCAGCGTCTAGTCCTTCCCAGTTTGCACTTGGCCAGAGAAGTTCATTCTGGCCATGATCCTAAAGCTAGTCCTTACTGCCACTTTAGCTTTCTCTGGCTCCTGCCAGATGCCGTGGTGCTGGCCGTGCCCTGGGCAGACACACAGGACGCTGTCAGACAGCCCAGCCTGCCCAGCCCTGCACTGGGATGCAGCTGCCCGGGAATCCCTTCACCTCACGCAGCAGGGGTTGCTGAGCGCTCTTGTATGCAGTCTGTGTTTGGGGTGGTGGGACTTAGTGTTTCCACAGTCTCTTCCACAGAGAACCCTGTCTTTCCTACATTTATCCTGCCTAAAAGGTCACTGGTTATACCCAGGAATTCTGGAACGTAGCCCTCACTCACAACAGGACATAGTTTAAAAGAAAAAATAGAAACAGGTCTTCGCAGGTTTGTTTAACCAAAGTTAAACAGTTCCACTGTGCAAAAATGAATGTACTATTAACGAGAAATACCAGTTATTTGAAACATGCTTAAAACTTAGAAATACTAGAAAAATATTCATATTTTCTTTATTCCCTTCCACATTCTAGGAAATAATCCTAATTTTTGCAGATAGACATCTGAAGTGAAGCAAATAATTTTGGGTGATTCCTGCAGGAGTCCTGTTAGCTGGTTCCCAGGGGGCTGGAACACAGGCAATACAAGCTGGGATCTGTCTGCAGCAGATTCTGTAATGCTCCTAACTTCGTGCTGCTCTAAGTAATTTTTTGTTGAGGTGCCTGGAGCAATAAAAAGAAAAGAGGCTTGGTTACTTTAATAATAAATAAGATCAAATATACTCATTCACTTTAGCAGTGAACAAATGAAAAAGGAAGCATAAATTAATAGACTTTTTTTGTTTAATGTATCAAAATTCTAACATTTTTCTTTCTTCACAGCACTGAATTAACCTCGCTTCTCTTGTCTTTTGCAAAGCATTGGCATCAAATAAACAGCAATAGGTCAGTGACAGGAAATACAAATTAGCTTCCTTTTCTAAGTGCTATTGTTCTTACTCCTGATTCTGGCAAATACAGGGGAAAATTGAATGCAGTATTCCATAACACTCTCTGGGAATTGTCAAATATTCTACTGATACCAGACTGAATGATGTTAAACATTCATCTGCAGCAGTTTACTTATCTTGAAGTTGGGGGTGGAGCTAACTAGTTCTATGTTGGATTTTTATTGTAAAATTCTAACAAAAGAATTTGCCAGTTTTGTTTGTAGAGGCTCATGGTGGCTTAGAGCACTATAAAAACAGAGCAGGTGTTCACTCTGCCAGAAAAACTGCTAATGGCCTGTAGCTCTGGGAAGTGTCTCTCCTCTGCTTTTGAAACTAAAGGAGATTATTACAGTGCTGTCAACAATATTCAGCAAAGATGTAGCTGATGATTTGCATCATTAGAGTAAGTCACAACAGTAACAAACATTTGTAAAGCCTCACTAAATGCCACAAGGCACTGGTCCTTATTGCAAGCTCTCACAACAGAAACATATGAAATATCTGTTTCCTTATTATTTACTCATCCTTTAAGCAACTATATAGTTTGTCTACAAAAGCTGTCCACACGTTTATCAATAGGACACAATGGCTTAAAATCTGTCTCCAATTAGGGCAAAAGTAATCTAACCAGTAAATCAAGGATTTTACCTCATAGATTTATTTATCTGTGTAGTAACAGAGTAGAGTTGAGCTATTTATGAGACAGTGATATTTATATACATTCCAAAATCTGTTTAATTTTCTGTCTTTAATTTTGTAATTCCTGGCGTTTGGATGTTAGGGATCATTATGAAGTTCTTACCATGTTTTCTGCCACACATTTTCAATCCTCACTATGATGGAACTAGTATTTTGTCTGGTTAATTAACTGCATGTATTACTTACTTTTATCATGTTGTGCTTTGGAATGAAGAGCCAAGCTGAGTGCCTGTTAACAACCCCTGTGTATCACGGAGAGGGGAGTGCTGCAGGCACAACACACTGTGTTAGCCGGGCACGAAGGAGGTATGCTGAGTGAAAATACTTCTGATACCCATAAAACAGAATCAAAAGCAATGGTTCTGCTGAGTAATAAATCATGTCTGATGTGAGCTAGAACTGTGCCACAGCTGGTGTGCACATGGACTTTTATTTTCAGAGGCTTTTGTGTACCTGATGAAGATACCTGTGAGGGACTTTACATTAGAGGAAAGCATGTGTCCCATACAGAAATTAAACTCGTATAAAAAGGGAATGTATCCACTCCTGAGAAAGGGCAAGAGTGAGGGATAATAACAGTCTGAAGTATTTTCATTTGGTTGACGTGTCAGCGAGGTTCTCAGAAAATCAGAACGCATTTGCACATTTCTTCTTCTGTATGCCACCCTCTGAATTGTGTTTGCCACCCAAAGTGTTTGATCAAAACATTTATTTTTGAAGACTTTTAATGAAGGAGAGTGGTAAGGCCTAAAGAGATGGCATTTTGAGCTTGTGGAAAAAAAAATAAAGGAAAAGCATGAGAAGAACTTCTGGCTGGTGAAGAAAGGGGTTGGAATGGAAGAAGCTAAAAATGAGAAATGCTTGTGAATACTTTTATAGCATTCACCAGTCTTATTGAGGACAATCAAAACTGCCTAAAATCTACTTTTCAATTACCTTTTTGCCAGTTCTTAGGGATATTTTCTTAAATACAGGGCCATTTGAGAGTGCTGAACAATATAAACAAGCAATGAAAATGTATCCTGAATTAACATGACCCTCCACACATCTCCACTGCATGTTCTTAATTGCAGGCTAACAAGTTTTGCTGCCTTTAAAATTTGTATCATGGGTTTAAAATACACAGACAGTACAATTTAAAACCACCAAAAAACACCACACAAAGTACTAAGAAGACAGTAAGTAATTATCTATTCGTTTCATACAAGACTGCTACCTGGATAAAAATGTCAGAGTATTGCAGTAGGTTCTCTTGGCACTGGGTAGGGGGATCCAAGGCAGTGATCTGCCTCTTCAGGCACCCCCGAGGGGACTGGAGATGCACGGGTTTCCAGAGCAGGCCAAGCAATTCCGAGTGAGACAGACGATAGCAGAGGAAACTCTTAGCAATACAGAATAGTGGGGGGCGGAGTGTGGGGTGCTTCAAATATGGAATATCCCACAAAACACAGGAAATCATTTTGCAGCAAGTATCATCTCACTGTAGATGGTACCATTCCCTGCAGGGCCTTTGTTTTCACATCCTTATTACCACAAATTGAGTCCCCTCCAACAGACAGACTGCAGTGCCCAAGGCCACATCTTTGCAAGCAGTTTTTTGGTGCCGTTACAGCAGTGATGACCCTCTCATCCCCCAGACAGGTCTCTCTCCTCTTAGCCAAACAAACCGCACTCAGGGAAGGGTTGCATGGCAGTGCTGGACACACTATTTCTGAGTGACCACCATGCTCATTCCTGCTGAGCTATTATGGTACCATTCTTCTTGTACTGTAGCTGCCATTTATTGCAGTATTCCCCTGCGAGTGACCAGGATGAGGGATGAATGTCAGCTCACATTTCTGGAAAGTGTATTACAATAAGAGGGAGACATTTGAGGATAATTACAAAAGAGCAAGCTGCCCTACCTGTCATAAATGTCAGCAAGCTGAGAATCAATTTGCATTTCTCCTACAGAGAACATTATCACTTCTACATTTTACTACTGAAACTGTGACATGGCACAAGGGAAGTATCAGAAGGTCTTCAGTTTTATTAGTTTTTAAAAATAATATCCATTTTACTGTAATTTTTTTCCAACCACATTTATATGTGTGTATTTGACTGGTTGACAGGGGTTGTGCACCATACAATTGATCTATAGTTAATATATGAGACTAATAATTGCACAAACCAGACAGAGATTGCCTTCTGTATGTGCTCCCAGGGTGTAAGAGTTCAGATTGTTGCTTCATCATCTCTTTGGCATCAGATTTTCATTTGGGCTGGAATATTTCCTGCCATGATGTACGGAATTGCACCAGGAGACAAGTTTGAACTTACAGTTGGAACTTAGACTAGTTTGCAGAATGCTGTCTGGCATACACACTAGCACCCCTATGGTTTCAATAGTAATGCACAGTGGGATAACTCGTGCAGGTGTTAATGGTATTGCACACTCCGAAGTGAGGGAACCATTAGTGAAACCTGAGCTCACCTGATTTCTGAGACCCCCTGTAACCTCAGGGCTGCAACATCCCTCTGGATGCCAGGCTCAGCTGTGTGGGCTGCGTGCTGGCCAGGGCTCCACTGGTTGTACTGGGGACCTTCTGTAAGCAAAGGCTGATCTGGTATCTTTCACTGTCGTCCCTTTGGGATTGGAGGAGATGTTGGTTTACCCACATTTGTCTACCCAGGCTGGCCGTTTGCTACAGCAGCAGGGCTGCTGCTGCCAGGACCCTGCAGTAGGACATCACCAGGTCTCACCAGGGGCAGCACACTGGGCCCCTCACCTCTTGCCTATCACCACTTGTCTGTGTTTGATGCCAGTATGACTCTCTCTGGTTTATGTATTCCTGTGCAACCCAGGACCAATCAATAATGTATTTGCTGTCTTGCCAGCAGCCCACTCTTTGGTAGTGTTAGTCGTGGTGCTTGTCAGGAACAGCCCACATCTAGTGGTGCTGTTTGTACTGACTCTTCAGGACAAGTCCTCTTTGTTCAGGCTGCCTCCAGATGTTGCAAAGTTATGTTTCCCTAACAGTTGTTGGGCAGTGTGAGTGTTGGCTTGGCTTGGGCCTTTACCACAAGCGTGTGCAGCTCCACATGTGCGGTTTTGAGGACCAGCAATATGAATCCTGCATGGCTGTCACTCGGGTTTCTTTTGCTGCATGTTCAGTAATGCCCTCAGGCTCTGGGCTAAATTCACCTACCACACAGTGCTGCCTCGCCCTGTCCTCAGCAGGTACTTGGCGCTTTCTCAAAAGGTCAGTTCTAGATCTCTTGCGATGCAAGTTCTGTTTTATCTGAGGATCAAATCATGACCTTGACAGAGCCAGGCAGGTGTAAGAGTTCTAGGGTTGGCTTGTATCCATCAGTTGGAGGATGGAGAATTAGAAAGCTCTCTTATAAATCATATCTGTTTTAATTCTGTTTCAGTTTTGTACATAGTTTAGTACAGTTCAAATGTCTAGGAAAGCTTCCTGGGTTTGCCTGCTGAGCAAGCAAAAACTATTGGGAAAGCAGAGATTTTCGGGTGTTCCCACAGTCGCAGGACTGCCTTACTGGGGTACTGGCACTCTTGGAGGGGCTGTTTAATCCATCCATCTTTTCTCTGAGTTTCAGTTCGCACACACTTTCACACTCCCAGCTCTGCCGCTCTTTCTCCGGCTCGTGTGCCAGCCTGGCAGAGGGCCCCTAATCCTTGCAGGAGGGGGACTGCACCACCCCTGAAAGAAGTGGGTTAAAAAGTTCTGTACAGTTTCCAAAACATGTTTTCCATAGGACTTGGAGAGGTCTTCATGGGAGTGGGATTTTTCTTTTAAAAAACAGATGTGAAAACTAGATGGAACTTCCAGAATTGTGTTAGACAGCCTCAGTTTCTGCACCATAAGCTGTTGTTCCACATGGCAATTGGTTTGCATTATACTTCTGAAACTAATGCTGAGAAAAGTGACAGCGAGCTGTGCTGGCAAGCGGTTTAATGGAATTATGCAGCAGGCCAAAGCCCATGGACGCGGGGAGCAGCCTCCCTGGGATACTGAAACCTGGGACACTGAAACGTGTGGTTAAAACATTCCACCGATCCATTTCAGTGCAATATTTTTCTTTATCAGAGCGGGCGCATTAACTGCGGAGATGCCCCCAGCAGTAAAACCTGCTGCGAATCACGCGGCCACGGCCGCTCCCGATGCCGACCCTGGGCCGGGGGGCCGGG
>VZTA01025915.1:241724-252918 GCA_013398855.1 Mohoua ochrocephala | reverse complement strand
CGGCCTCCCGCGCCTCGGCCCCCGCGGCGCTCGCTGTGTGCCCGGAGCGCGGGTCCCCGCGCCGAGCGGGGCGTGCTCAGGGCACGGCAGCGCCAGTCACTGATGGCAGCGCAGCATCGTCCGGGTGGGAACTTGGTAAAAATTGAGGGTGTCGTCATGAGGGCTCCGGCCGGCTGGATTCCCCAATCAACAGCATCAGTGGCTGCAGCTGCGTGCGAAAGCGGCGTGCGGGCCCGTGTGTGCGGTCTGCCCGGTACCTTTGTGAGCTGCAGGCAGCAATCGAATCTCAGTCCTCGGTGGTCTCTTGTGAGGCAGAAAGGAAAAAGGTACAAGCGGGGCTTGCGGTGCTTTTCTACATCGTTTGGAGCCATATAAACACCAGCCAGATGGTGAAATCAGTGCTCTGAGAAAGGTAAAAAGTCAGAGATCATGAGGGCAGACACCCAGCTCTCAGGTGCAGAAGAGCTGGACTTGATTGGTTCTTGAATGTTGAATCGCAGTGTGCATGTTACCTTCGGTGACCAGACGTTCTGTCTGCTCTGATGTGATTTTGCTGTAAGATGTGTAATTGTCAGTGTCATAAAACTTCCACGCTCATAGAACGCACCCATTCCCTGCGCGTTTGGGGTGGTAATTACACGCTTTAACTCTGAGGTTAAAAAGGACTTAGGAGGTTTTTGGAAATTCTATGTTCGGTATGGTTTGTGACAGTTTCATGTTATTTCGGAAAGTAATCGAGAATAAATTGAAAATTCATTTAATGAAAAAATGCTTTTTAGGATTTTAGGAAGAAGCAGAGCTCTGGGGTTTAACTAAAAAGTTCTAAATACAATTCTTTCATGTAGTGAAGTTATATTCTTCCCATTTGATTTTTTTCTCTGTTTCTCGTAGTTTAACTTCCCCTAAATTTGGCAATAGACAGGCTTCTATGATTCTTACAGTAAGGACTTGATGATTTGAGGACTTGTTTGAGATGAGAATATACACAAATTCAAAGTTATACAGGAGATGCGGGGATTGGAGCTGGCAACTTCTATCCCCTTGTGCCATAGCAACAAGAGAGATTGTAGACATTGAGAAATGCTGGGCCATTTGTTTAATGTTTATGTAAGTTAGAAGGGTTTTTTGAAGAAAAAAAAGTTTTGGTAATGTTCTGGGATATTATGAAGGCTAGAGAAATGCCACAATGTACAAATGAAGTTGGATCACAAGCAGGAGCTTAGTATTAAATTTTTTGTGTAGGTTTTCTTTTTGTGAATGACATACGGAACAGTCTTTCGTGTATAGTCATGTTGTCTGTGTCCTTACGGATACTGAGTACAAGTAGTGTTGGTGTTAATGTATGTGTATTTTACATAGAAAAAAAATCTTAACAAACCCGTGGTAGAACAGGCTTACAGGTGAGAGTTGTATTCACTAGAAAGGATTAAAGAGTCTAAACTGCTCCTTTCCTTTTTTAGTCTTAGGAAAAAAGAAGGCATGCACACAAAACATAGAAGAGTGCTTGGAGGTGTCTTATTCTTTCTCTATGACAACACCTTGTAACTCAAGCAGGGGAGGAAGACTTGCATGGGAATAATAGTTCCAGCTTTGTATTTTACTTGATGTGTGAACTTCGAGCAAAGTTGTTAACTGTCCTTTTCTAGGCTGTGGTTCTGCAACCTCAGGCTGTCCTGTCACTATCCAGTCCCGCTCCCTTCTGTGCACTGGAACTAGTCTTTGCCATCTGGGGATGTGTCTTGGTTCTCTCAAGGTGATAGATGGAAAACTAGCAATCCTTTATCCAAAAATCCTCCAACAAACCCCAGAATCCTGGCAACCAGCTTAGCTGATCTAGCCTAGTGAGGGGTCCCAGTGCAGGGATTGCTTGCCAGCTGGATGGCAGTTCTGTATGAGCATTGATTCCAGCTGCCTGCAGTCATGGGCTACCAGAAACCCCTGTGCTTGCCTGAACAGGGCGAGTACCTCCTTCCTGGGGAAATTCAGTGACCTTTTTTGAGGTCTTGGTTGAATGGAAGAAATTGAGTACTACCTGCTAATACCAGTACAGCATGGGATGTCTTGTCTTGGACTTTATGATGCGAACCCCCTTTCTTAAACTAATGGCGAAAAAAGTACCTGTTATTTGGCCTTGGATTTGCATCATATGGCCTGTTTGGTGGCTGAAGTTTTAATGGAACATAATGTAACTGGGACTTTAATTGTCAGTTATTTGAAGAGCTGAAGTGTCGTGAACTGGTTTCTTTGTTATTTAGCAGTGGAAATTACTTCTTTTACATCACGAGCTACCAGGCACTTATGTATTTTACTTGTGTTATGCTTTGACTAGAAGTCAAATGGGTAAAGTGTAGAACATTATTAAGATGACAGCTTAGTAAGTGGAAACTGGGTCATTTGTACGATTTCCTAGCTAATGGTATTCTGAAAGTGTTAAACACTGAAATGACGTAGTGTGAGTCTGCCTAAGATCCGAGAAGGAAAGTGTTAGTGGACCACAGTAGTGTGCTTTAGCCAAGGTGTTTGGAGATTCTTCCCCAACTCTTGTAATGGAATTGTCATAAAATGAGCACAAAGCGGCATTCAGTAGATCTTATTCTAGTAGTGTTTCTGCACAACTTTGGAAATCGGGAGTAAGAAAATACATGTGTTGCAAAGGAACGTGCAGTTTGTCTTACAGTGTTCGCGTTGATCTGTGGGTTTTACATTCATCTCTGTGAAATGATTTTTAAAAGCAGGGTTTCCTAGAAACATGCTTGTTCTGAGTGAAGCAGGAAAAGTTGTGTGCAAAACAGATCCAATTGGGAGTGCTAGAGCTTCAGCATTAGCAGTGGTTGTCCTTTGTGCTCAGCTTCCCAAAACGCGGATTTAAGAGGAGGATGGTTGTCCTGGTTAGATGAGATCTAACAGGACTGATGAAAACTGAGTTTGATTGCCTGGCTTTGGCAAGAGTGAAAGGTGAAGGTTTGCGCTTCCCGGCATCCTTGCGTAGTCTTTAATCAGAGCATCCTTAATAAGTATGATTGCCTTCATTTCAGCTGAAAGAGTAATTCGTATACAGTTAGCTCTGTGCAATTTATATCCAGATGATGCACTGTAGACACTTATTTGCATATCCATTAACATGAGAATGCTTTGGAGGGAATGCCAACAAAGCAGTTGAAAGACACGGATTCTTTGGGTTCACTTTATACCAGTCCTCCCTCTAGTGTTTGATGTGGACTCCAAGCATTCCAGGGAAGTGGACTGCAAGGTTCCACATATCAGTATAACAGATGCCCTTCCAAGTAAAATTATGGTAAGAGTGGGATGATTGCAACCACTGGGTGATACTGTGTAATTATACTTACACATGTTGGGTTCTTCAGAGAAGACCTGAAAATAATTATTTTTAATTAGAAGTGGTCTGGCGTTTTGTCTGCATTACAGACTGTAAGCACTTCGTGTAGGCTGGTGGCTCTGACTTGTCTGTCAGTGGTGAAAGTACATACCTGTCCCACCAAAGTTGAATTAATTTGTGTGTGTACACATGTGAAGTTGGAAGCATGGATTCATTTGAAGTGGAAGTGAACAGCTTGAGGCTACCAGTGTCATAGGTTTTTTTTTTCCCCCCCTTACTTAAGTGGAGTTCCTCTCTCTCAGTGTGTACTTCCTTTGAGATCAAGTCTGAGTTGTCTGATATTTTCTATCCATTTTCTCTACCTCTTCATTTTTGTGTGGCTTCTCTTTAAGTCATCTCCCGTAGTGTATGTCCATGTGTTGTTCCGCAGTCACTGTCTGCTAATATTTCTAATAGTTGAGGGTTTTTTGTGTATTTTGCCTAAATATTCACAGAAGGCCCTTGCTGATTTTCCACCTGACAGTCCTCTTTTTGTTCACTGCCATTCAGAATGATGAGAAGGTTCCAGAGTCTTTTCTCCTAATTGCTGTAGAGACTGCAAGGAGGAGCAGCACATCTGTAGGATATGAGGGTGTGAGAGAGTGCTGTGTTATTTGAGTGGAAAGGTTTATCCATCTCCTTAAGACTCTTACCCCGTAACTGGGAAATGCTGAAACCAAAGTGAAGCTTAAGCCCCTAAGGATTTTATAAATTTAGAGACAAAATGTGACAAAATCAACATTGAAAGAGGAGCAGAAATGCAGATGAGAAGAAAGTGCAGGGAGATATAAAGGGAGCAGACTGAAAGCTTTCAAGTAAGTGAGAGTCGTAGTTTAGAGAGAAGGATACGCTGAAGAAAGTATGGGAGAAAAGAGCAGCCTTGCTAAAAGAAAATGCTGGTCCAGCAAAATACACCTGTTGATTATGGCACAGAAGAGTTAATGCTGCTAAAAGTCCACAGGGCTTCAGTGGAATATAGCACTTTACACTTGAAGTATAGCTTGCTGTGGAATGTTTTCAAAGAGATTTGTTTCAAATAGTGCTTGATGTGGGTCAGGTGATTAAAACGTGCTGCTCTGGGGAACTTTATTCATACTAAGTGATGTAAATGGCAGGTTGTTTGGTTTTTAACTCAGTGGATTCTGTTTTCTTGATGTGTAATCAAGTATGAATCTGAATGAAAAAGGTATTTCTATGTAAGTGTTATTGGAAAGTGAGGGGAGGAAGCTCAAGAAACTGGTGAATCTTGTAATTCTCTTATATTGACTTCAAGTGTTTTGTGAAACCTGATTATAAACTTTCTGACAGCACTTACTGATTCCTAATGTTGCACAAATGGCTGTTCTATATCTGTTGTGTACTAGGTGCTGCTAATTCTCTTGGCACAGAGCTGGTTTTAGTGTTCCTTTAAAAAGCAAACTATTTATGCTTTATAAGGAGTCACTTAACGTAGGTTTATCAGTGCAGCTATACTGATAAACTCCACTTGGATTCCTGCCATAACATATTCTGTAACTAAGGTACTGCATGTGTAATTATACTTCCTTGTTTCATAAACTTTATTTACAAAATTTCATTAAACTGTGTTAAACTGCTTAACACTGTTGGTTTAAGTAAGACAGCATCTTGAGATGTGGAAGAGGAAGTAGCTCAAGTATCAGCTATTAGCAGTTAGTAAGAAAGTCTGATTTCAGAGGGTGCCTTTCTGTCTTGGGTGCTTGCAGGAAGAATCATAGAATGTCCTGATTTGGAAGGGACACACAGGGATAATCAGTCCAGCTGCTGGCCCTGCACAGGACACCCCAAGAATTCCACCATGTCCTGAGAGCATTGTCCAAACACTCCTTGAGCTGTGTCAGGCTTGGTGCTGTGAGCACTGCCCTGGGGAGCCTGTTCAGTGCCCAGCCACCCTCTGGGGGAAGAACCTTTTTCAAATATCCAATGTAAACCTCCCCTGTGAAGTGGTAAATCTCTTCGTGTGTGTTTGTGTGTGTGTGTGTGTGTGTGTATGTGTGTGTGTATATATATATATGTGTGTATATATATATATGCAGAAAGTCAGGTGATTGGAGATAATGAGCTTTAAATATGTGGGGTTTTTTCTAAAATACTGGAATAGTAGTTGCCAACAGTATTCCTGTATGAGGCACTTGAGAAGCATCTTCAATGCAATTTTATTTTCCTTGGTGTTTACATACAAGGTTCTTTTTAAAACGGGATTTGGTTTTATTCCTGTGGGTGATGCTGGCTGTAGGAGCCTGTTTTTTGTGTGAATGCATCATTCAGAAATGACTGGACATGACTGTCAGCTTATAGGCTCTGAAGAACTTGGCAGTAAGTAAACAAAGAAAAAAGTGTGGGCTAGCTGTCTAAATGCACAGAGTCTTTTGCCACTTGCTTCTGCAGTAGTTGGATGTTTGATAGTTTAGTGCTGGGAAAGGACTGGAATGCCAGGCTCGAAATGCCAGTAGGAATAGACCATAATGTTTGCATCCCTTGGCTAGAGGCTTCAAGAAAGAAATGGGAAGAAAGCAAGATTGATAGACGATAGAGAGATGCTGAGTGATTGATAGTTGCGTGAGGGGAGAAGTCCAACCCATGAGAACTCCTGCAGTGGGTTATGGATCTGCGCGCCATGCCGGGAGCTCTGGGCAATGGAAATGTTTTGAAAGCGTGCTCCGCAACAGGGAATGTTTCATTCCTGAGACATTCTCTAGCTGATCGACGGTTGGGATGCTTTGAAACTTATTCCTGAAGTGATTCTTTCCTGCCTGTAGCTACAGCTTTAATATTGAGAAGCAGTGGAATTGCTGCTTTTTCCTTTGTTACTTTTTCTTCCAATGTGTTTTGTCAGTTTCCAGTTCCACGTTAGTTGTTGAGATTTCAAGCTTTCCCTATACTTAAGTAAATACTGGTTTTCTTTTTCTTTATTTCCTCATTCAGTTACTGAAATCATGAATCCTGTGTATAGCCCTGGATCTTCTGGGGTTCCCTATGCAAATGCCAAAGGAATTGGTTATCCAGGTAAGCAACTCCGTTTTCTAACGAGTTTTGGTTACACTGCTCTTTGCTTATGATCAAGAGGAAATAGTCACTTAGGAATGCCTTCAAGTAAATCTGTTTTGGGATTGGGATGAGGATGCTTTTAAATTTAAAAAGTGACATTTGAAGAGCGGTGTTATTTCTTCTGTTATATTTCTAACTTCAGTATCTCTTCCAATGCAGCTTATTTTAGGAGCTCTAATAATTACGCCCTGCAAGAAGAGGAGGCAATCTATTTCTGCTGCCAGTTGACTGGCACTGTTAACCTTTCTATCCTCTAATTCTTGTTCATGCTATCTGTTCTCTGCCTGCCCAAAGCATGGCGTCAAAGGTGGGACCAAGAAAATGGCCAAAAATGTTTTTGAAATGGAAATACGTTTAATTTCTTGTTTTATCCGTTTCTCATTGACTTCAAGTTTCTCACGAGGTTTTTTTTTCCCCCCTCCTCTCCTAATGTATGTGCAAGGAGGCTTCATTTCTGATGTCTCCATAGTCTAAAAGTTGGATGAGGCAAAATTAGATTTGGACAGAACTTTCCAGGAAGGCTGAAGAGAAGCCTTTGTGCCTCTGGGAGACATTTCAGGCAGCATGTCTTGATGCTGTCTTTTTTTTCCTGTTATCTCTGAGATTAGGGAGTTTCCATCCTGGGAGAGGCTGGAGGGTCTTTTCTGCTCAGCTTTGTATTTCATAAGAAGTTGAACTTCTTTAGCTTTTACAGGGAGGCTGTTTTGTGATTTAGTTGGCGTCTGTGTTGAGAGGCAGAAATTATCCTGTGCTGTTACTGTTTATATTCTTGGTAGCTGTACTATATTTTCCTACTGGTATTTACCATTCTTAAATCTGTTTTTCACCTTGGGTAATGCACTAGAGTTCCTATTTTCCTGTTCTATTTTTCTCTGTTCCTCCTTCTAAATAGTGGTCCATAAATGAGTTCTCTTTATTGGCTTGATTGTCTCAAAAGCATTTTAATTTTATTTTTTTGCTTTTCATGTTCCTCAAACTAATGTACCTTTCTTGATTTCTACAGTATTTATAAGGGAAAACACAAAATGTGTTGAAATGTTTTTAAGTCTATTAAGTAACTGGAATGGTGCAGTAATAAATTGTAAAGCTGACACTATGTAACCGTAAGTCCTGCAGGATGGTTTTACGCTCTGTAACAGTCTGAGTTATAAAGGCTGTAGTAATCTTATTGTAAGGCAAGCAGCAGGGGCTTACTAATTAATAGAATGTATGGGACAGTTATTTCTATATTTATAATAGATTGCTTTTTCCAGCCTTTCTTTTGCTTTAGATAAAGATTATTATGGATCATTTGAATATAACTTCATATCTTTAGCGCTATGCATTTTCTAAACCCAGATTTATATTAACCAAGTTTTCATTTGTACTTATAAGAACCTACATATTGCATCAAGGCTCTTGTCTATACTAAACTAAGTTGTTCCTGTATTTATTCAGGAAAAAATACTATTGTAGATTCAGAATTAGCAGTTTAAACAACATTACAATCTTCTATTCTGCTATTATGTATACTAGACTATATATTAAATTGTGTGAGGACTTTATATTTGCCACTCTGCGTAACTAAAATAGATGGAATTGAAATAGAATTGTTACAGAAGTGCCTTAAATGTCATGCTCCAATGTGGTTACTTAGAATTCTCCCTCACAGCAGTCAGTTGGTCAGTTCACACAACCGTGACCCTTAAATTCAGCTTAGTCAATAATGTGTTGCACCATTAGATAGTTTGCTGAGCTGCCTGATCCGGGCTTTAAGAGTGTGGGAGAAATACAAAGCACATTCTCTAAATTGAAAAGTAGACTTGCATTTTAGGATTTTTTTTTAAAATCTTGCATGACTAAGTCCCCCTTCTTTGCTTCTCCTAATTTAAAAGCTGCAGATTCTTCACTCAGAATCTTTGCATTTACATGGGTTGCATGGTAATAGAAAGTGAGGAATGCTGCAGTAGGTGGAATGCGTTATTGAAAGGCAATGTGTTTCTAAAGCTGTTGCATATTTAATAACTGTTGATATTATACTACACCTATTTTAGGCTGTTGGATAGTTTTACAGCAGCAAGAAGTCAATATTCAAATGTTCTCATATGGATGGAAGTTCCTTGTAGAAGCTAAAGCTGCTGCTTGTTGTAGTTACATTTTTCACAAATGACCTGTTTCTTGAGTAGCTCAGTGCTCCACAGTGCAGCTAAAGCTGTGAAGAAAGAAAGGACTGAAAATGTTTCCCACATATACTGTTGCAGATGTGTAGAGTGTTTTAGTAAGGTAAAGCTGTACTAAAAGCTTTCCACCAGCAGCTTGTGAGTTTGAAAACTGAAGAGCTATTTACACCCTGAAAAGTTGTTACGACTTGGATATGTTATTTTTAACTTTGATTTTTAAGCCTAATGCTTTTCTTAGTCTTATCCATGCTGACCCCCTAATAGTAGTGCCAAGTGTATGTCACTTGATATGTTTACAGAGTGCTTTACAAAACTAGGTTAGCATATATAGTCCTGAGCTAAGTAATTCTTATTGTTGGGAGTAATTGCTGAGGACTCTGGGATTCATAGTGAAATAAAAGCCCTTCAAATTTCAACAGCAGTTTAAAACTAAGCTCTGACAGTGGCTATGCAAATATTAATTGCCTTTTATCTGAAGAAGCTGACATCTTTCTATGTAGAGAGCAGAATGTGGCCGTAACTCCATCTTTCTGAATACAGACATTACTTGGTTTTACAGATTTGAATACTGTAAATAGGTTCTTGGGAAAACTAATAGCTATGGTTTATTCAGAAATTTCCCTTACTAAATCTAAACAAGCTTTGTGTCTTTCAAGTAACCAGTGTTTGCTAATGCTGTGTTGTGCTTTACACTGGAGTATATCACAGCATTCTCTGGTGTAGAGGTGTTTCACTGTCATTTTGCCAGTACCTCTGTGAATCACTCGCCACTGTTGTCACAGTGTGTGTCTGAAGCTGGGGAGCTTGTTTGATACCAAGCGTAGCAGCAAATATGTGTCAAATTCAGGAAGCAGTTTGGACTACTACGGCTTTGTTCTTTCTACTTGAGATATCTCTGATCTGGAGAGTGTCAGAGTCACTCTAATTTTTAAGGGATTTATTTCTGTGAAAAAGTCCATTCAGATAAGTGCTAAATGTGCATCACACCAGGGGGGAGGACTGCAGGGCAGTTACACAAAGCTTTGTTTTCCAACTCACTTAAGAGGTACTTGGCCAACGGAGATTGCTAAAAGAGGGGTGTAAGAGAGAATGGACTTGTGAAACCATAGCTGTTCCCTTCACTTAGCATTCATCTTCAGGAGGCTTGGGAGAAGCGTTTTGTTTGAGGAGGTGTGATTGTGTCTTTTTGCTTGCCTCAGGTAAAGCATGTGCAGTGAGAACTTTGAGAGTTAAGTCAGTCTAGAAAATAACTTTGGTGTGTTCTTTCTTCTAGCTGGCTTCCCAATGGGCTATGCAGCGGCTGCTCCTGCCTATTCCCCTAATATGTATCCTGGAGCAAATCCTACCTTCCAAACAGGTATGTGGAATTGGGATGTCAGAGCAGAAACCTGACGTTCGCAAGTGGTTAGAATCGAGAATGAGGAAAAGCTGTAGAGGCTTACAATAACACTTGTACTGGGGGATCAGTTTTACATTACCTTGAATAGGACTCGTAAGGAATCAGCTGATAAATTAAAATTATAATAATCTTAAGTCATACTGCATGCACCTTCCAAGAAGGGAACAGCTGAGGTTTTAGCTGTTGTTTCTGTATTTCCAGATGATCCTTGAGGTTTGCGTTACATTTCCCTTCACTGCTTCCTTCATGGTTCTGCTTGCTGTGCATCCTACTGGTCATTTCCAGATTCCCGTTTTTACTTCTGTTATCCTCAAAATTATTCTTAAATGGTATCTTTCCAAGTTCAGCTTGCTGGCTTCTCTCTGCCCTTAAAATTGTCTTGCACAAGCTGATGGTCTGGAAAGCCTGGTTGCTGGCTAAAACCGATTAACCGTTGTGGATACAGGGGAAGGACTTAGGTAACTGCACTTACATGAGTGTCATTTAAGAAAGGGAATGGGATGAGCCTAGGAAAGGGAGGTGGAAAAACAGACGTGAAAAACAAGGCACTCACCAAAGTTATTTTTGTGTAGTTCTGCTTTCCCAAATAGAACATGATTTTAATGTGCTAATCCTTGAAACAAAACAGAAACTGGTAGCACTTAATTTCCGCGTAAAGCAGGAACATGCACCTGATACAACAGTATTCCCCCTATGGTTATTTTGTCTAGGAAGGAATTCCTTACGTTGCTTTGGTAATGTAGAGCTGGGCATCCTCAGAACTCTTTCACTTCCATGTATTATGCTAGCTTTCCAGAGATACGTGTGGCACGTAACCAAGTTTGTCCCTGAATGCTCTTGTGGAATTTATGGCAATAGGAAAGGATACTGCTTGAAATTGGGAAGCCTATGTTGTGGAAGCTTGCTTCGTGTTGAAGTTCAGTGTTTGTAATGGATGGACTTTACCTACCAGGAGACTCTTAACGGTGTGGCAGCTATTACTGGGGCAAAAGACTCATCTAAAATGTGTGCCTGCAGAACCTGTTAAAAGTGTGTAGCTTTCCTCGGATCTCTGTGGGATTCTGGTTGGTACAACCTGTGTCACTGTTCAGTTTGCTGCTTGGAGGCAGAGTGAGTGCAGACTCACACTTTGTCTTGTCTTTGGCCTTGAATTTAAGGTAAGGAAACAGATTAATGTTATAAGTTCCAGGAACT
>VZTA01025915.1:114496-241701 GCA_013398855.1 Mohoua ochrocephala | reverse complement strand
ATTAAAAAATCCAAGAAAAAAAAAAAAAAAAAAAAAAATCTCTATCCCATGGGTAGGTATTGCCACTGTGCCAGCATCATATCTGGGGCTGCCAGCTTGTATCTGCACTGGATTGCTTCAGAACTGATTCCGAGAGCCATGTTCAAGGGAGAGCAGTTCCCATCAGGGTATAACTCTTAGCTCGGGTGGCAGAACCTTGTGTGGGCTTTTATTATTGGCTTTATTGCTGTCAGGCTGTTCAGTTTCCCTGCCTTCTGTGCTGCCCTGCATATATCCTGCAGCTGTGCTGAGGAATAGCTGTAGGCTTTGATTCTAGGATCAGGTAACCGAAAGGTAGCTCCAGTCTTAGTACAGGTTGCAGTTTGCAAATCCTGCTGCAGGAAGATGAGGCCAAGCTGCATGGAATCAATTGAACAAATCATGGGAAATCTGGGGAAGATTCTTGACCTGTTAGACTCAATAATGTTGTAATATTAGTTTGCATTGATTAATCTTGGAATATATCTCATGCTATATAGCAAAGTCAAAGAAAGAACTGTTTTACTTCTAAGAAAAAGCAGTAAAGATGCATAAAAGTCATATACTGTCATTGAATGTCATTAATATTTTAAAAACTAGTACTGTTAGTCTTTATTGATGTTGAATAGGAAGTAAGCTTTTATTTCAGAACTAAGAATAGCTTTAATTTTTTGCTGCTCTTCAGACTGTGAACAAAAGTTCAAAACGTACAGACCTCTAATTCAGGCAGATAACAACGTGGAGTACTTTGTCCTAACAGCTGGGTTTTTTTTATATCTTTTTTAGCCTTTCTGATGTAACCGCTTGTTTGTAGAATCAAAGCTTTTGTAAATTCATATTACGCAGCAGTATTTGAATGTGCTGTGCTACTGCTGTTGCAAAAGGGTACTTTTTTACAGGTAACTGTCTTAAATTACTGTGGTTTTGACTTATCCTGTAATTTAATGTTAAGGTCTTTGCTCCATGTAAGGGAGAAAAAAGAAAATAAATGGGATGACAGAATACCTCTTGTGCAGATTTACCACTTTGCAAGAATGAAAGAGAAATTGCCTGTGCAGCTGTATCAGTGGGTTTTTAGAATGAGAGTGGGCTTCACTGAGGACATGGCTGTAGTGATTCTTCATGTTCAGCATTTTGTAGCTGGGGTTTTCACCACAAATAGCTCCCCATACTAATAGAAGTTACTTCCTCAGCATGCTGTATCTGTGAAATACTTAGGATCTCTAAAAGCAAGAGTTCAGAGTAAGTGCTGTGGTGCAGCTTTTTAAAAGGTAATAAATTCCATTAAAAAGAAACGGTGAAACTATTTCTTTGTAAGCTAAACAACTTCTAGTTTGAAGGGTGTAGTGAAATTGAAAAGAAGCCCAGACTTCTTTAAGAAGAATGAAGGTCATGTGTCATCGTGTTGTTTGCACAGACTGATTTTTGACAGCCCAAATGCCAATGTTCTCTCTGCTATACAGCTTCAGATCTGTTCTCTGTATTGAATTCAGCCCATTCCAGACAGTTTTTAAAATCAACCTAATCTCTACTCTGATAAGTCTCATTTTTTTTTCTATAATTACCAAGTGTCTGTTCTTCCTTGCACTGCCCTGGTACTAGTTTGTTCAATTCCACCTAACTACAAAGTTTAGCTGTGGATGTTGTGTCTCCTAGTGTGGTAGACCTGCATGAGACCCAAGATGTTTTCAGAACAGCACAGGCTAGGGCCTTGATGCTTTCTCCAGAGTAGGTCATGCCTGTTGTTTGCTACCCTCAATGTTACTGCTACTGGATGCTGCTGCTGAGGTGTTCATATTCTCACTCTGGCCACAGAATATTCTTGGGAGTGTAGCACACAGAAACATTATAAATATATATATATGTGTGTATATAATCTGTCTCACAATCTCCTCCATGCCTCTTCAAGCCCTTTTTCTGACCCTGAGACCTTGTCTGATGAGGGCTGGAGAAATTATGGAAAAGCTGTCTTTGGGCAGGGTCTGAGCCAGCATTTGCTACTTATCCCTGTAAAAATTCAACAGTTCTAAACATTTACAAGGCAGACTGATTTTGAGGGCCTTGTAACAGGAATACCAACCACATTCTGATGGCATCTGAAGTCTTACTGTAAAGTATAAAAACAATTCTTAAGTGATGTTTAAGAATGTGTTACATATGTAGCACTCAAAAAGAAGATTTAAGGATCTTAAGTGCCTTCCAAGTCTAATTTGAAGTTGCACTGAACTTTGCAGTGTTTGTGTTTTAAAGGTACAGCATTCCATGTTTATTTTAGCCAGTTCAGAAAGTGCCAGAAAACAAATAGAAATAAAGGTAAGTTGAAGTAGGGGTTGCAGATTTTGCCTCTGTTCTCTGAAAATCCATCATGAGGTCTTTAGATGATTCTGGCTTTTGAAATTCTTACTCTTGCGCTGTATCGTCTCCTACAGCAGGTTAGTTGACTGCTACTGTGTTTTGCCAGTACAGTTTGGGGACGTGTGGAGCATTGACTGACACTTACATGTGCCAAGTCCTCTTATGTAGAGATGCTGCCTAATATGCCAAATCCTGGTATTTAATGATGTTATTATGAAAATGCACTTTTTGCTCCATATCCATAGACTCGAAAAGTAAATCGTGCATACGGTATACAGTTAACTTTTCTTGCTGAGTTGGCACAGTCAAATGCTATTTCCAGACTGTTGCCAGTATTAGGTAAATGATAGAACTTATGCTTGGATATTGGGACTAACTTACCAAGTACTCACATGAAGCTTACAGAGTTGGGAAATATGAAAAATGTTGTGCCTGACTTTGTTAAGCGGCGTGCTGCTGAGTGTTTTCCACGTTTTAATGCAGATTTCCCTTTGTTTCAGGTTATACGCCAGGCACCCCATACAAAGTGTCCTGTTCACCCACCAGTGGAGCAGTGCCGCCGTACTCCTCGTCACCGAACCCCTACCAGACTGCTGTGTACCCAGTCCGAAGTGCCTACCCACAGCAGAACCCATATGCACAGGTACGTGGGCAGAGGCACAGAATGTCTCTGTGGGCAGTACTGTGTGTGGTCCCTGTGATATCTGTGTGAACTCTTCTCACTTTTCATCACGTACGCTTCATTGTGGATGGAGAGAATTTTTAGCTGCCTACAGTAAGAATTCTTAATACAGTGATCTAGTGTGTGTGCGCAGTTTTACACTCTCTTTTGCATGACGGTTACTCAGCACTTACTGGTAATTGTTTGGTCTTTGAAGAGATGCTAAATTCAGTAGTTATCAAAACGTGCTGGATCCTATAACTACCAGTATCCTGATTTTTGTTTTGTCAAAAATTGTCATAATTTTTTTAATGGAGTTTCTGTTGTAATGGCAGGGACTTACCAAGTCTCATGCTAGGGAAGCTGTTGAAAACTATTAGGAAGGATAGAATTAAGACTCTTCAGTAAACGTGATATTTTGGGGAAAAGTTTGCGTAGTGGGAACTCACCTGGCGTGTAAGCAGTAGCTGAAGAGGATTAATAAGCACGTAACAAGTTTTATTCAGTCTGCTGAGTGTACTTGGATTTGCCAGAAACATTGGATTCTTTTACTAAAAGCAACTGAATAAAACATTGTGAAAGAATGACAAATTCTGTCACAGATTAATACACGAAAAAAAATCAAAATGGAGGGAATGAATGACGAATGAGCCCTTATTGTCAAAGGTACAGTCAGCATCTACAAAGGTCCCTACTTCGAATGCTGTCCTAAATGCCTTAAAAAGGGATAAAATGTTAAACTGTGAATGAAGCACAACTGTAGTAGTTAAAATGAATGTTTTGGCTTCTGCTCTGTAAATTCATTGCATCTTTAAAGTAATACTTTTATTTTATGATACATTTTGTGAAAGAAGATAGCATTTATCTTCCCCAGCAGATACACTGTAATTCCTTAATCTGCTATTTTTTCTCCAACAGCAAGGCACTTACTACACACAGCCTTTATATGCAGCACCACCCCACGTAATCCACCACACCACAGTCGTGCAGCCCAATGGAATGCCAGCAACCATGTATCCTGCTCCAATCCCGCCGCCCAGAGGGAATGGGGTCACCATGGGGATGGTGGCTGGGACGACTATGGCAATGTCAGCAGGTGTGTGCACTTAGAACCGTTGCTTTCTCTCAGCGAAGCTCTCCTTTGAGCCCAGGGTGGAGCACAGCTACATTACAAAATGTGATGCCACAGGTGTACTTGACAGGATCATGCAAATGTCAGTTCAGAAGGACTTGTGCAGGTTGTGCAGTGCAGTGTATTCTGAGTGAGTCCAGCTAGGTCAGGGTTTGTTCTTGTTCAGCAGTACCTTGGTCACCTCTAAGGGTGGAGGTACCACATCCTCTTTTCAGAGTTAATATTATGGGACAGTAGCTTTTCTTCATATCTGTGTAGAATATCACTTACTCTTGCACCCTTTGCTTCTCATCATACCAGTGTCGAGAGTGTGACTTCCTCTTCCCAGTGCATTTCTCTGTGCCAGTTGAAAGCAGCAGCCTCCTAGAGCTGAGGAAAATGCAGTGTTCTGGGCCCACCCCCTCATATCACAGACCTTTCTTGTCTTGAGATAAAACACTTCATGTGTTTGCACTACCTGCAGGTTCTCTGTGTCATGGGAAATGGTTGGAGATGTCTACTTCCTATTGCCACAGTCTTTTAATGGTAGTGTTTTGGAGAGAATGATGTTTAACCAGTAATTCAGTCTCATCTGTGAGTGTTTGCTGGGGGGGGGTGTCATGCTTTGTTAACTCACAAAGAAAAGTCCACATTCCCTCAAGGGACGCTAATTTAGCAGTCTAACAAACAAGAGCCATAAGTTTGTTTTGAGATTCTGGTTTCTATCCTGTCAAAGTTATAATTTAATTTGAGAAACCTCAAAACTAGAGGAGTTAGGTGTCACAAACTGAACTAACGTTGGAGCTTCGTTCGTGGGGAAAAAGCCTATCTGTAATAATGCAAACAAGAACTAATTTATTCTGATTATCAGTCAAGTTATCTCTACCATCAAATATTCTTGATGGCACGTAAATCCTGCTGTGAGAAGAGGTGCTTATGTTGCAGGGTTTCTGCTAGAGCTATTTTTGAGTAATGAATATCTTTGTATGCGTTGGCCTAAACATCCACTGGGCTAAAAGGGTCCCCTTGCATAAAGGTTTGAAGAAGATTGGGACTGGAGTGCAAAATGATACTGATAATTTTGAAGATGAACAAGTTGTAATTGTCTTTAAAATGAACTTGTTTTTTTCTCTCCCCTCCTCCCCTTTTTTTTTCTTTTTTTCTTTTTTTTTTTTTACTTTCTGCTAGAATTTTTGCTTACTGAAAAACCGTTCTCTTCATTCTAGGTACTTTGTTGACAACTCATTCCCCAACTCCAGTAGCCCCTCATCCAGTTACTATGCCCACATATCGGGCTCCAGGAACACCAACCTATAGTTATGTGCCCCCACAGTGGTGATCATCCTGGCAGTCAGTGTAAGTTACATTGAAAGCAGTTAATCTTTCTTACAAACAACAGTATTGCAGGTTCTTCTGGGGACATTTTGCAGATGATGAACAAGGGGGGGTGCTTCTACAGTATTCTAATTGAGCACAAGTACTCAAAAATCCTACTGGGGTTTCTTCAGTGGTCTGCGTCTTCACAAGTCATGAATCATTTCATGATGTGTGATTGTCAACTATGAAAGAATGAGCCTTAAGTTGGCCTTATTAAAATACATCTGGAATTAATATATTCAGTGTTTTGGAATCATTGGTAATTGCTGAATTCAGCAGTACTGTGATTCCTGAATGAATGTATTTGACTTTGTAGTCTTATCTGTGATTGTCTAAATATGTAGGCAAGGTGTTTTGCCTTGCTCAGAGGGTGACTATTCCTCACAAGCTGCTGAAACAGTTAACCTTCAGATAATTTCATATATTCACTCTGTTTCAGGTAAGTATCAGTTCACACTTTGTGCAGTCAGCATGGAAAAAGCATTTTTAGTGTGAACCAAAATTTAGATCATGGGTTTCAAGAAAAGGAGTTTAATTTTGAAATCTAAAGTGGGATGGATTTTGGGGGTGTAATCTGTGTCAAACTGACACAAGGACTAATGTTTTTGTGATACCCACTTCATTTCTGGTTTGTTTGGTTACTTTTAGCATAAGTTGAAAACAGCTTCATTTGAAATAATGACTTATCAGACCAACTAAACTTGAAATTTTCACTTTTAGTCCATTTAGTTTATGACAAAAGTTAACTTTGTTTTAACTTTCTCTGGATTTCTGTTTCAGCAGTTAAAAGTACAGAGTTCTGAGATTGCAGGTGACTATTCCCTTTGAGTTAGTAATGTAGCAGCCATTTCTCATTTTGCCGTGATGCTTCATAGCAGTCTGCAGATCTGAAGTGTTTCACATGAAGTATTTCAGCCAAGAGTCTTACATTACATGAATATAAGAAGTGAAAATTATGCTGGGAATAAACTCATGACTGCTGGTAATTAAATTTAGCACAAAATACCTTCTTAATGTTGCATCTTCTACATTAAACGCAACGGTGGCGATGACAGAAAGCTGGACTGGACATGACAAGAGCAAGTCCATGCAGTGTGTTCTTACCCCAGAGGCTGTACGTGTCAGCTGGCAGGATAAGTGCTAGGGTTACATTATTTAACACTTAACATTTGCTGGTGTATGTGTGTATCGATGTGGTGCATGCAACGTTAGTGTGTTCTGCCACCCTCAAATACTATTTCACCTAATTGAGAGTATTTCCCACTCTTTTCCCCCCCTCTTAATGTAGGTTTAAAGATGGGAGATATGCAATCAAGAAATTGAGGTTTAAAAGTTGGTGCTGAAGCCCTCATGCCTCCAACCAGGACTTTCCTTCTGAATGCTTTCAACACTTGGCTAAACACTACTAATTCCTGATCACTGAAGATTTTCCAGTGCTGCATATCTTACATCTTGGAACTCCAGCAGTTAGTCTTAAAGCAAATCCTGTTTTGTGGACTGTCTTGCAATTTTTTAGCTAATTATAATGATAAAAAGGGAGTATAAATTTATTCTGATCCATATCTAGTTGAATGCATGTTAAAACACAAAAACAAAGCTTGCTCAATCTACCTGCAGTGACTGATGCAAAAACCATCATATGCAAATCCAAAGGAACCGAAAAGTATTTTACAACTTGTATCACTAATGCACTGTTGTAATGTATGCAGGGTCTGACAAGGTAGAATCATGAAAGTGAGTTTCTTTCTAGAATACCATAACATACATTAGATGAGTGCTTCAGCCTGTTCCAGGTTGATGGAGTTGCCAGTTTAAAAGGGGCATATTTTTATTTAAGTGATGTGTTCTTTTCAAATTCAGCTAATAAATTGGAGTGACTGGAAAATGAGTCAGACAAGCTGTAGAAATCCCGCACATGATTAGTTTACTTCGTACCTTTTCATTTTCATTGTATGAAATCAGTGTTATACAGATGTTCTTAAGGATCAGAATGAAATGACAAAGGTAATGCTGTGTGTACCAGTAAATAAGGCAGACTTCCTTGAGGCAAAACTGGCTCTTAGGAATAGTAGGAGGTGATATCACCTGCATAATGAATAGCATGTCCTGGGGAGATTTCTATCCAGTACTATCTTTCAGGTAATGCAAGATGTGTCAAAGTGAGACTGCCACACAGACAGATAGAAAAACACTTCCTTTTAGTTCTCAGTTGAGCAAATTCATGCTGTTTTTCCTGAAGAATGTTGTAGTCAGCTGAAAACGTATGTGCAGTCGATCCAGCTTGCTTTCCAGAAACTTAAGAAGTGCAAGGGCTTTCTGCAACAGAGTTCAGCTGCATGTTATTCTGAGGAAAGCTTGTGTGCCTGATGAGTATGTTAAAGGGGAACAAATCATTTTAACACAATTTCCTTATTATCTACTTGCAGTATGGACTATGGATACTCTGTAGTAGGGCTGCCAGAATATAGAGGGTTTAAACAGCAGTTTCATTTTGGGTTTTTTTCATGAAAATATTTGTAATTGAAGTAGGAGCCATTTGTTGGTTACAGCCTTTTGATGTGTTTTCTTAGTATTTTCTTTTTTTTACTTCCTAAATTGCACTTGGAAGCGCGTAAAATAAGACTCGACTGCAGATTAGCATTTCATTGCAATGAGTCATTTGTGATATTCTTTCTTGCAACTTCAATTTTTAAAGTACCTCAAAGCAAATGCTGTGGGGATAAAGGGCTAGCCTTGGAACCCATTTGTATACCAAAATTGTTATGGGGGAGATTTTAAATTTTTTAATTTGAATATTGCACATTAAAACCGAGGTTCTTAAACCTGCTTGATTTACAATTCCAGAAAGATGCAAATTTTTTTTATACATTCTGCCTGCAATAAATTATGCAGTAAATGGATATAAAATGTTGTTCCCTTTTAAGCATTTACACAGAGGTATATCAGGCTGTCTTGTTCTCGTAGGTTAACTTCCATTCAGAATTAAATTTTTTGAAGTTGTGTATCTTAGTTATGCTTTGTTTTGGGGTGTTCTGCTCCTGTACAGGTTTGGCAGCTGATTTGAGGTAGCATCAGTGCTGATTTAGTGCTGCCATCCCAGTACTCTGCCCTGGTGAGAGGCTTGTGTACCTTCATACCCCGTTGGTGGTTAGAGCCTTCAGTAACTTTATTTTTTACAGTAAGCACTCTCTGTATTTTGTACCCTTTTTTTTTTTTAATAAAGTTTAGGTTTATTTTGCATGAATCACTGTCAGTGGATGGCCCCCTTTATTTCTAATGCCTTGAACATAACTATGTTGTTGGAATAAGTACTTTCAACCTTACTCATGAGCACTTACTGCAGCTTAGGGATTTCCATATGTTTTTATATGGAGCAGAAAATTATCCAAGACAAACTTAGTTGAGTCTGTACTGCTTTGTTCAAGTGTGTGTAACAATTCCATTTGTGGGTTAGATTTGCAGCTGTGATTAGTCAGGTGTGGCAGAGCACAGTGAGCACCAATGCAGGGCGCTTGTCCTGAGCGTGGTTTTAACCAGGAGCTGAGGGTTGGAGCAGTGCTGTGTTGGGGAGGAGCTGTGAGGGCCAAGCTGGAAGTTTTGCTGTCTCCTGTCTCGTCACCGTAAACTAAAGTTTTGAAAGTCATAGGAGAGAACTTCCATGAATGCTGCAATAGAGAAATAGTTAAGGAATTAATATAACTTCCTGTATATTTGCTCTAACTTCAGATTCCTAAATGTCATCTTGGAATTGGTCTCTGTATAGTATTCCATAACACTTAGGCAGTCTCACTTACTTGAGCACTTTTTTTTCTAAGTTGCATTATGGGATTCATCCAGGAGGGAGAAACTGTACCTTTTTCAAAGGTACTGCACCTTCCAGTCCTGAGCGATTCTGATCCTACTGGGAGGCTGGAGCTTGTCTCCAGGAGTTGTTATGAAAAGTAACCAAAAGCACAGTGCAGGGGGACGGGGGGAATATGTGTATATATAACTATCTTAATGGTATTTTGTTGCAAATAGTAGAAAGCATGGATATAAAACTGCAGTGGGGGAAACTGTACATCATTAAATAGGCGTTTACACAGTGAGGGTCTTACGAAACATTCTCTCCTGCTTTTTATATAACATTCCCTATTTAGAATTCCTTTATAAATGAAAACGCAGTATGTGTTTGCACTAGAGCTCCTCAGCAAATGAAAAGAGCTAGTGCAGTAGAGACATTTCAGATCAAGCTTCTCTTTAAAAAAAGAAAAAAAAAACTTTTATGGCAGCTTTATATGATTAAAAAAAAGTACTACTATAAACCTGGAACTGAAAACTATTGCAGCAATAACAAAGAGAAGTCCAAGAAATTTTTTTTTTAATTCAAATTTCAGGTGTTGTGTCTAGATAAAGTATTTTTTAAAAGCCGATGTATTCCCTATGTCAGTAACAGCTGATGAAACTGTTTTAAATGTAGCAGCAGCAAAAGAAAAATGGCTAATTGGCACCAAAAACACATAGCCCTAGTCAGTGTGGTGGTGGTTAACTAAACACTAGGAAGGAAAAGAGACAACCTACTACTAGATGTTGCTTTTGCTTGTTGTAACCCTCTCCTGTTTGGAGTTTCTAGGAGACATGCAGGAATGCTGTTCAAGAAAGCTTCGTTTTGAGTGTACTATGCAAGTTAAATGCTTAGATGCAGTGGTAGATTAAAAAAATCCTTTCTTTTAGTTGAAGTTCTTCCTTGTATTGCTTCATCCACTGAAAAATCTAACCAAACACTGGAAGCAAACCACCACCCGTAAGTACCACTGTGTGTTAGTGTTGTCAGGATAGCTGATGGTACAGAGCTGTACACCAGAGTACTCAGCATTGGCTGCTCTCCATGGAGCGCTCTGCCTTCGCTGCTCCTTGGGTAGTAAGGCAAGAGCACTGACTTGGAATCACTCCCCAGTGCTTCAGCACAGTATTCCACACTGTTCGTTTGGGTTTTGCTCAAATGGGTAAGCGCAGCAGTCTGATACCACCACCTAACTCTAGGGTCAAACTCATACCAGGAGTGGTAACTACCATGTGTGTGAAACCTCCCATCTTAGGAACGTGAGCAATAGTGATGCTTCAGCTGGAGCTCGAGGGATGGGACAGACCCCGTGGCTGTGCCTGGTCCGTGGCTGCCCGGGCTGTGTTAGTGCGGTGTTCCTTAGGAAGCAGCCCCAGTCTCTCCCAGCCTGCTCCAGCACGTGTCGGTCCAGGCAGGCTCCTCAGCCCTGTGTGCCAGGCTTTGTGCAGGCTGTAAAAGACATGGCGGTTTCAGCTCATTCACATTGTTCTCATTAAGAAGTGTCAGTTTCTAATCCTGTGTTGTATCAGCTCTAGGCTTCCTGCAGAGCCCCTCACGCTGAGGAGCTAAAACGCCATGGGACAGGAGCACCTGCAGAGCAGGGTTGGGCAGCTTGTTCACCAGGGCTGGCCCAGAGTCGAGTTGGTTCCCACATCTGCTGGGAAGGAGCAGGGACTCTGGGCGGGCTGGGTGCGCCTCTGCCCGGGGTGCTGAGGGCAGGTAAGGAGTGTCCTGTAGGCACAAGAGAGGGAAGAGGAACAGTGCTTATCTGGGGACAAGAAACCTTTTCTTGTGCAGGTTGCATATAACACTGAAACATCTGAATTTCACACGTAGTAAGGGTCCATTTGTGATTTTTAAAAGTACTCTAGACAATTTATGGGCCCTGAAGTTTCAACATCAAGAAAAATGACAATGACTTTTCTAAACTGGTTGTGACTTTTGGGCACTTAGCAGGCAAACTGGGAAAGCTTTTTTAGCTGGCTGCTGTACAGACTTGTTTTAAGTAGAAGGGATTTGTTAGTGGGTTTTTTTAATTGTAATGCTATTATTGGCTGCCCTCCTGTCTTAAGATCTAAAAAAGTGAGTGCATGCAATGGAAGTACAAGAGGCCCCAGTAATAGTTCTCCATGTTTGTTATGAAATAGACACAGGTTTCCTTTTTATGACTTTTTTTAAAACTGTCTTAGGAACAGTTGTATTGGTACTTTTTTTTTTTTTTTAAGTTTAGGTCAATGTTGTCTTCCAGAATAAGTTTTAAGGCATCACTCACTCCTGCATTGAACTATCGCATCAACATAAAGAGTGGAGATTCCATTCTGAGCCAGTTCAATTGTGAAAATTCATACTTTTTTATTTTTTATGCAATTCAATGAGTAGATGAGCTCAAGTTTAAATTCTTAAAAGCACGTTTATTGTAACAAGAATTGTTATGTATTAATACTTCAGTTTTCAATAAAGATTGACTTGTGTTGCTTATTGTGGTTTCTTTCCTACTGTCTTTGGTGACATCCTTCCAGAAAACATTCTGTGCTAGAGAACAGTATGGTACTTTTCAACTCTTTAAGCTGATGGAATCTGGTGATTGATGGAAGCAAAGCAAAATTTTGAAATGGGTTGAAGTGACTTTTCTCTGTAAGGTTTCCTGATGCCTAACAGAACACAGTGGCAAAGGCTCCCCAGTGGGGAATAAGTTGCCCTAAGTTGTCCTGTCTGAGAGTAAGGTAAAGATGTGCATCCCTGCCTTGTTCCCTTTTGAGACATTTCCTGGGGTTTGAGAGGTTTTGTTTTATAGCTTAAAACCAAGGAAATGGAACAGATGTAAAATTTGACAATACTTCAGCATTTGCTTCATACCAAATCCATGCTGTTTGATTGGAGAGGTGACAGCCCCTGAGCAGAAAGCTGTTATAAATCAGTGTCTTGAGTGTTCCCCAGAAGGGAAAGAGCGGAGTAGGTGTGAAGTGTGGGTAATTATCCTATTTCTTTAGTGTGTGGGTGGTTGTAAAGCTCTAATGTTAAAATGGAATTATGTGTATTTCGGGGGAGCAGAACTAAGCCGCTTGAACTAACTGGCTGTTTTCATTTATTGTAGGTCTCCAAAAATAACAATAACTTACCTGGTAACCTTCCGGAAAAAAAGCAACACATGTGGAAGAGGAAGGTGCAACGTGACTGCATCAATCTGCAGGAATAGTGTTTCGTTGTCAGGATTATTGCTACAGGTAGTTTTAAGTAGTTGAGCTTCTAAAATTGTAGCCGAGCACCAGGGCTGCCACGGACAGATTTTTTTGACGTGTGTTTCACCTCAGGCTAATTGTTGGTCAGTTATCCTGGGATTGCTTTCATGTTACAGGTAGATAGGTTTGGGAGTGTTTTTTGCAGAGCGCTGCAGCTGATGAAAATTCATAATCCTCAACCAGTGGGTTGCTGAAATCTGGGATGCTATAAAGGGAAATGCTGTTCTTCAGGATGGTGCTGATCACTCTTGAGCTAGAGGAATTCTGATGTAGCTGTTCTCCTGGAAGTCTCTTGCTGTGAAACAGGACTTTGTACTGTATTCAGCACTTGTAAGGACATGGTACTGAATTCTTAAGTCTCTATATAGAGTTTCTTTCATGGTGGTCCTAAATGTATCCATGGAACTGCCAAAATGATGGGTCAGTAATGGTTTGACTTCTCCCTCTTGCCAGATTGATTTTGCAGTGGCAGTGTAATCTGTCTTACTCCCCTACCCCCCCCCCCCCCCCCCACTGACGAGTGGCTGTTGGTTACTTGCTGTGGAGGTCAGATGTATTGATAAGAACTCCCTCATTTAGGGGCAGCTTTGACCATCAGAGCCCCTTCCAGGAAAGTATCTGCTCAGTTAGTGATTGGTAGAAATCAGGCAAGAAGACTTTGAGTTTCAAGTTTTCCTGTAACTAATTTTGGGCAAAACTAAAATTTGCTTTTTCTAACATCTTGCTTTAGATTCTAAACTCCATGGCTTGCTGTCAACAAAGTCAGGTAACAGAAATAGTTTCATTAGTGAGCTCCCTTGGAATCAGGAATGATGTATTCATTATTATTTAGATGGGTATATTTTCATGTAGGAAATGTCAATGCTGGAGTGGAAGGTGTTGCAGAATTGCATGGATAAAATGGCTGACTCGTGTGTAGGAGGCTAAGTGCTCTCCAGGATTTTATTTCAGTATCCATCAGGCTAGTAGCTATCCTGTCTTAGTCATCCAGAATAGAATGGAGGCCATGTGACAACCTGAGGTTTTTATGTTTATTTTAAACAGCAGCCAGAAGTCTTTGGTAGCTGTGGGAAGCTGGGTTGTGTCACAGGGAGAATGGCAGATGTAGAGGGGAGAGTGTTGAGCCTCGTGGGTACAAGGAACCCACAGCTGTAGTCCTTGCTGGGCTAGGAGATACTTCCAACACAAATGTGACAGAACTTGAAACGGAGCAGCTCAGCTGTCAGCTTAAATTACCACAGCTGGACCTTCATTTTTGGGCTACAGTAATCTACTTTGTAGTGTTTTACCATAGCTTTTTCTTTTCTGGGCAAGAAAGGTAAAATATGTGGACAAATCGATGCTTCCGAAAGGGGGAGGGGAACACACCTTCCCCAAGTTTTGCTTTTGCCAGCCTTGTAAGAATTATAACCATGTGAAGTTCCCGGTTGAGCTCAAATGCAGTTCCCTCTGCTTCAGTGAACGTGTGGCCGTATTTGGGGATAAGGTTTTTCTTTATGGTGTGATTTAGATAGCAAGTATATTATTTCAGGTTGCTATAGGTTAAAGGAAAAAAAAGCCACAAATTATTATCAAGCCCAGGTAATGGGTGGGTGCTGCTTAAGGAGAAAAGGGAAAGGAGTGGGTGTGGAAGGATAGAAGGAACTTCTAAGCAGAATGCTGTTACATAGCTCCGTGTGGTTATGGCAGATACAAAGGCTGATGCTGTGTAGTCAGTAGTTAACACTTTATGGGAGGATTACAGAAATACAAGACTTAAAGTTGATAGCTTGTTTATTTCTCATCTCACAACTGTAAATGTAAGCAGTCACACACAAAGGTACACGGCTCTGGGGTAAGTACCACAGGTATTTCATTTGCACAGGCTGTGAAACAGGGAGCTGCTTTGGTAGCAAACATGTGCAAAAGAGAAGCTCAGGATGTGCAGAGAGGAGGGGTGTAGTTGCAGGGGGAAAGATGACAGGAGTGTTAAAAAAAAACAAGCAGCCTGCATTTCTCCTAGAACTGCCAGCACTGCCAAAGCCATGGGATTTTAGTAATGTAGCTTGTTAAGGAAATGTGTGAGAGACACGGGAGAAATGAAGTGTAAGGTGTTAATGGCAAGGCAGGGCAAGCTGGGATTGCTGTGTGGCTGGGAAGGAGCACCCTTCTCCAGAGCCCCCTTCTCCAGAGCCTGCAGCTGTGTGGCTGTGAGTGGAAAGGCAGGTGACTCCAGGCTGCTGCCTGGAGCTGCGATCCCTCGCCCGTGTAGCACTGGCAGGGCGTGCAGGAGGCATTTCTGTGTCGAGCTAGGTCACACTGCTGGCTGCCACTTTGCACTGCCTTCCGTCTGACACGAGCTGCACTGATTGGTCTCTGCAGCCTGGAAGATTGATTCCCTCCCCGCACTGTCCAACTAAAAGAGCTCCACTGTGCCTTCAGGGGGTTCAAATCAGCTGAAAACGCTTCCATTTTTTTCAGTTGATTTTTATCCGCTATCAAAGTTCTTATTCTTTAACCCATTACTTACCTGAAGACCTGACCCTACAGCTTTGCTTAGGCTGGGAGCTCTGGAGCAGGGAGTTTCTGGCGGTAGGTACAGGACATTATAGTTGATATTCGGGTCATACCAGTGTGGTACTGCTGATGTCAGTAGCAGTGGCGAGTCCTGTCCACTCTGGTAGAGAATGTGAGTAGCAGCAGGCACAGGCTGAGGCTCCAGCGGTTGAATGAGGTGTGAGTAGTTCCCTCCTTAAAGCTTTAGGAGTTACTGTTCTACCATATTCACTGTCCAAATGGGCTTTGCAATGGCCATAACCCTCAGGAGAAGGTACATAGGGAAACTTGACAGGAGAATTAAAACAACTGAAGTAATAACAATGAAGAAGAAGTTAGCACTTGCTGGATGCTGTCCCACCTCCCAGGTGCTGACAGCTCCAGAGTCTGGGTGGTGAGTGGTGCAGTACTTGTTCAAAAGACTGATACTTGCATACCAATCTTGCCACAGACTTCTTGAATGATGCTGTTATATGAAGATGTGCTTCCACTACAGTAAATCTGGAGGAGCACCGCTTGATAGTTTGACATATCAGGTGAAAGGCCTTTTTATTTTAAAAAAGTTAATGTCTGTCATTCTGGCATCCCAAGAAATGAAGCTTTTTCAGTCTGAAGCTGAGATTCTTCTGTTACTCGCCGGTGCCTCGATTCTGAGTTAGACCTGTTGGTGATGGTGAGGCCCGGTTTTCAGGTGTTTTTGGGAAGCTGTTGTGACACCCAGGTGCAGGTGGTTGGCACATGGTTGGCTCCTGGATGACAGAGTGCCGTGCTGGCTTTGCAGAGCAGTGTCCTGGACAATGGGAATCTCCTGCAGTGAACTCGGTGAGGCCATGGACTCTGCTGGACACAGACGGGGCTCCTCCCCAGCTGACACCCCACTGTCCTTCAGGGAACGGACAAAACAGGAAAGGTGTTAAAGGCTGCTTTGGAGGAACTTTCCTCTCCCTGGGAATTGACCTAGTTCTTACTTTGAGTTAGCACAAAGACAGTTTGTGCTGGTTTTGATGCTATTAGAACTTGAACAGTGTATATACCCACAGTATCTGAATCAGATATTCTAAACTAATAGTTCAAAATAGAGATTTTTTTTTTTTTCCTTTTTTTTTTTGGTCAGAGCAGAAACTACGTTATTTAGCAGCCACTGGTTCTCTTCACTTAACTGGTAGCTTCAGGAAATTATTCTTTCAATTGATTCACATGATTTACATAATTCTGTGTTTTATTTGACTAGATGAATTCTGGGCAAATTTAGGTCATTAAGAAACATGGCTGTTTTTACAAGAAGCTTCCTAAATGGATAGCTGCAGAAGGAGAGGAACAGATAGAGCCAACACCCCTAAAGAAAAAAAACCCCAAACCACCCCTGACTCAACCTCTTTGTCCTCTTTATGTAACTCAATGGAGAACTGTTTTTCTGAGTAGTTCAGCTGGTTTTACCCAAAAATCCAGAAGGATTGCTGTTGTTCAGACTCATGACAGGAGCTTCAGTTTGTTTTGTATGCAAATCTGCATTTCTGGTCCCTGTTGAAGGTTCAGCTCCAGAGAATGCTGGTGTCAAATGGACACTCGTTGTGGAACTGGCACAATGGTGTTGTCCATTTAGCTCAGAGAGCTCGTCAGAGGCTGTACTTGACCTGTTGTTCATAACGCCAGAAACCCCATTATCACAAGTTTCACTGACGCCCTTGGGATCTGCTCTCTGTGCACACCCCCTCTCTGGCCTGCACACGTGTTCACCCTGGTACTGTTCATTGGCAGAACAATGGGAGTAACCCCAGTCCCAATCCAGATGCCAGGGGGAGCAGGAGGGAAATCTGGAGTTGGTTAATCTGTTACCACCATCTCACACACAGGTGCACTTTGCCATTTAATGAGTAACTTGGGGGATGAGATGACTTTTGAGTGTCTAATCACTTAAAACCTAAGGAGGTTGCACAGGATCTGTAACAGTTTGTTCAGGAAACACTGAGGGTTGTGGTGAGAATCGGGAAGTGGTGCTGGGTATTAAACAAAGGATGGTGTTTTGTGATGAAATCCTCTTCAAAGCAGTCTGTGGGATGGGTGTGTTGAGCACAATGGGTTTGAGCCTTACCTGTTTTTCTGTATTGCTGCTGTAACTCCACCACTTTGTGTGATCAGCTTTTTTACCTGATCTCAGTCTTGCATAGGGGATTGGATCCTGGCTCCAAATGTGGCGTGCAAGACTAGAAGCCCAACTGAGGACACTTTTTAGAAAGAGTACTGATAGTCAAGTGGAGACTAGAATTCTTCCAGAAGTAATTAACTGTCCATTGACTGGGATGCTGTCTGGCCAGAGAAGTCTGGTTTGGCACTTCAAAAATTTTTGTAAAAAAAAAAAAGCCTCTCTGTAAATCCTTTGTGCGCACCGGTCAGAGATTAAGCCAGGTCTGGAAGAGCTGCTAAATGATGTGATTATTTTAACCACTCGATGCATATTTACTGTTCAGAGTATTGCTACACACGTAATTAATAGTAGCCAATTCTTGTGTGTGTTCCAGCAGGGGCATGGTTGTCGCACTTCACAGCCGCTGCACTCCAGGGTCCTGTGCCACTGTCACCCCATTTTCCCTTGGGAGAAGTGAGGATTTCTACCAGAGTGACTTCATTGTAGATGTAAAGTTGTGTATATTAAGCAACATTCTGCCTAAAACCAGACCAGACATTGCAAAGGGAAGCTTTGAATAGGTGTCAGCACTTCCTTCACACTGGGGACAGAGTGGTTTTGAGTAAGGATATAAAGAGGTTTTAGGAGAATCGCCATCCTTGACTGTACCCAGATAGCAACTGGACAAGACTATGAGCGATCTGATGCATTGTCACAGCTGGTCATACTCGGTGTGGGGGGTGTGGGGTGTGATCCTGTGTCTGTATTGGGGAGGGGATTGTCCTCTGCCCCTCTATCCCCCTCCACTCACTACAAAGCTGATGATAAGCTCAGAAAATTGATAATTTTAGTGCCAACAGGTTTTCTTCCTGGCCAATCAAAACAAACATGCCATGGATAAGGAAAGGAGGGTGCAGACACTTAGGGTAAACACATAAATGACAATTGCCTTCTGTTACTGAGTGGTGCTGGCTGCAACTGTCTGACATACCTATGCGTGTCTGTGTGTCAGGGTCTCTCGGTCACCATCTCCCCGTGGGTGTCTGTGTGGGTGTCTGTACATGCCTGGCAGTGCCTCGGTGTGTCTGCTGGGCCGTGTGTGTCTCTGGGTGTCTTTCAGTGTCCCCATGTCTGTGTCTCTTGGTGTGTATATGTTGTGCTAATACTGCTGTAGCTGCCTGATCACAGTGGCTTCTTAGAGAGTGATTTTTTTACTTTTTTTTTTTTCCTTTGCCCCCCCCCTCCCCCCCAGCATTGACCCAGTGTCCTCTCCAGAGCAGAGAGTGTCCCCTCTGGTCAGGTCCCTGTGTCCCCGCTGTCCCTCCGCAGGATGGCTGCTCTGAGGTCACCTTCTGGCATGGCCCCTATGGCTGAGCTGCCACTTGTGGAGCTGCAAGAGCACAATCCCCACAGTGACTTTGAAAAGAAACAAGTTCACACAGATAGACGTGCTGGAGACAAACACAGGCTGAGAGTCACTTTTACAAATTTCTTTATGAAATTTAAATGTTGCCCCTGGTCTGGGGGGAAGATATAGTGCAAGAAGGACTTTGTACATGCTACTGAATTCAGATATCCCTGGATGACCAGACTTTGGTCAGCTACAGCATCAACAAACACTGGATTTCTGAGCTCTGCAGACAGTTAGTGCTCACTCACACTTGAGTTGGAATGAGCAGGTGTCTTCCTTCCACTGTCACAGGATCTCTCCTAGTCTAGGGAATTCAGTCAGTATGGCTTCTAACTCTCACTATGGTAAGGCATATCTTTCCTTTTGCTAACCAAGGTTTAAATTCATTCTTTTTGGCCACCATTTGAAACTTGGGTACTTAAAGTGAGGCTCTTTATGCCAAATTTAGGCCTTTATAAAGTGGTTTTCCATTTTTAAAAGTGTCAGTAACACTCCTTGAATTTGAGGGTCTGTGGGAGTTTGCATAACAATGGCGTTTCAGAGTTGAACAGCAGACTGACTTCTGGGAGCTAGATTTGCAAATATTGACCTTTCTTTAAAAAAAAAAAAAAAGGAAAAACAGACAAAACAGGCATCAAGTTAACAACATCTGACAAGAACAATTACAGACTTACAAAATACACAGTTCTGATTTTTACCATAAATAAACACATTACAAACAATGAGCATTTTCATTGGCCAGGAAATATGGCAGAATGATGGAGAGACGAGAATCTAAGGAATTGAGTATGGTATTAAATAGGCACATTTTTCTCTAACTTATGTAACTCAAACCCACTAGACAGATTCTTCGACTTGACTCATGCTGCAGGTTGGCACAGTTTAATGTAGGACACCGCTCACTGGTGGTGTTGGACTAAAGGAAGGGAGGAGGTCACAGTGCAGTGCTCACTGTGCTCTGAGTGCCTGCAGAGGTTGCTGAGTTAGTTGGACACGTGGAGGAGGATCGTATCACTGAGAAATGCAGGGCATGGGAGTGGGCAGAGCAGAAGGGTTTATCCCTCCTCATCATGGACTCTGAACTGTTGTTCTGAGCACGGCAGTGGCCACGGGGCCAGTGGGTCCATCAGCTGCCCTCCCCTGTGACAGCTGCCAGCCAGCAGTGGTGGGCACAGCAGGAAGGAGTGAGTCCAAGTACAGCTGACAAGCAAAATCTCTTGGGCTGCAGCCTGTCCAGCTCTTTGCTGTGCGCTCCTGGAGCTTTGCCTGCCGGGTGCTGTGCAGGGCTGGCTCCGTGGCACTGGCACCGATGCACCCGGGTGTGCGAGTGCCCACGCGGCCTCACCTCGGAGCCAGCGCGGTCAGTCGGGCTGCAAAATAAATAGGGAAGGCAGGAGCACATGTGCCATCCTCTGTAAACAAAGGATTGGATGAACCTGGGCTCCACTTCCCAGGACTGACGGATAAAGTGCTTTCTCAGAAGGGGTTCAGGCACAAACACGGGGCTGCCCCTATTTCCGGAAGGGCGTCAGCCTGCTGATGTTCTGCCAGAAGTTCGAGGGCTTGCGCTTGGGCTCTGCCAGCATGAAGACCTGCTGCTGAGGGAGTGTGGTGGGCAGGGTGGGATGCTTCTGCCGCATCAGGAAGTCGTAGTAGGGCCTGGTGACGGCTGGGAGGAGGAGGAGGAGAGGGGAAGCATGTTAGTTGAACACAGCTCCTTTCCCACCCATTCTGTCTCCCCCAGTCCCCATTAAAGCTGCAGGGCTGTGAATTGGGTTTGTCTTAGTGTTACCCTTCCTTTAGTTTATCCTTACTTTCGGCAGTACCTTTTAGGATTAGAGCTCATGTGGAAGGCCCAGAAATGTGCTGCACAACTGTCAGGTGTTCTGCCAGCAGGGCTAAAGAGCTACAGCTCATGACTGGCCACAAACTTAACTGGTGCTTTTTGCTGTGCTGGGAGAAGCAGCTGCTGTGCAAGTGCTGCTGGGTGCCTGTTACAACCTCCTGTGCTGGATTTCTGAGTAGGAATGGTCAGTGCCTGCATGGTGGACAAGGCTGGTTCTGTGCAGTCTCCTCTAATGCTGTGCCCAAGGGGCTTTGCTCTGTTAGCATGGTCTGGCCTCCTTCCAAACTTCTCCGTTTGCAGCTAAATCTTATTTCTGACCTATTTTGACATTTAGCCAAGCTTTCTTTCAGGAGATGTGGCTGGGCTTTAAGTGCTGGCTAGTACCACCAAGAGGAAGTGGTTGCCTCTGTGGGTTCAGAGGAAACCAAGTGACACCTCTTCCTCTGAACGGAGAGAAGGGGAAGGTGGCATCAACAGGGCTTTCTTCAGCCAACAATACTGTGGGCACAGGAACCTTCCTTTTTTTTGCTTGACTTCACTCTCCCCTGGCTGCTGCTAATTGTCCTTGTCTCTGACAGGTTGAACGAAGAGCTCTGCTCCAAGCATGGCACTCTGCCCAAGCTGCAGGTTTCAGAGCATCTTCCACAGGCACAACTGCCCAGGCAGGAACAGTCCCCGCTGCAGTGACCTCTGTGGCCCTCTGTGCATCATGGGGATTACTAAAAAACTTGCCTTTTGCCAAAGGGAATGCCATACTGCCGGGAGAGCCTGGCTCTCAGGGAGAGGCTGTGCACTGGCTTTGGAGCAGAAGCTGCTGGGTTTAGGCAGAGTGCTGATTATTTGCAAAGTGGCTCTCCTGGAGTTAGGAACAGCCTCCTGATTCCAGCCATCTGATTCTACCAGGAACTGTAGTGCAGCTTGTCACCATCTGGCCTTCTCAAGAGTTTGTTAATGCCACTTCGTTGAAACCACTCCCATGTAGTAAATACAGAGCCACCCCCCAGTCTCACACTGTTCTGATGTTCAGGTGTGACTCACCCTTGGGCTTCCCAGCATGGTGCTGCTTGCTGGCATTCAGCATTGCCTGCTTTTTCTGCACCTCTGTGATTGAAAAACCTGGAAGATAAAGCAGATTTTTGTCAGCATCAGGTCATCATTTGGTACCTCAGGGGAAGATGGGGGTAGGCAAATGCCTGAGATGAGAGGCCACAATTACTGCCAAGGCTGGGAGGGCACAGCCTGCTCCCTCCGGCCTGTGCTGCACAACCACCCCCCATGCAGGGTTTGCTGCCTGCCCCTCAGCCCATGCTTCACTGAGGGGGAGAAGCCAGTCCAGGCCAGTGGTGGCCGAAATCTTACAGATCACACTAGGCGGAATTAAGAAGGATTTGGACAAAACAACACAAACCCTCTTGTACAGTGAGAACCCTTGACTGAACCTGTTCTGTATAGATCCCTCCAAGTTGGGCACTCATACTGTTCTGGACCCTGTATGTAATGTATTGAGTATTTTGTCAGCCCTGCTTGAACTCCTTAAGACACATCAGCCTCCCTGAGGACACACTGCAGCGTCGGCTCAAGGTGGTTTGCAGTTTTTTAATTGCACAGATTCATTCAGAATATGCAGTTCAGCAGCCCACAGGTGCACTGGAGCATGGACTGGCTTCCCCACTCTTTCACTCGTCAGGCATTAGCCGGTAGGTAAAAAAAGATGAAAACTGAAAAATAACACAAAAAACCCCTCCGGTCTCCCAGCATTGCTCCTTCCATACCTGTCTCCTGGTCGAGCTGCACCTGCCTCCTTTCATTCTCAAACGCCTTCAGCCAGCGCTGTTTCTGCTCGGGCTTTTTTGCACAGAATAAATGGACTTCCTCAGTGTCTCGGCAGTGCAGCTTAAATGCATTTTTCACACTGATATTGAAGTCCTTGTCCTTCCCATCTTCTACATCCAGTATTTCCATGTCATCCATGTTGATCCGACTCTTATAATACAAGATGTCCCTGCGCAGAAGGTCCTGTAAGAGAGATCACAACAGACATTACTGTTTCTTGGATATGATGGAGCATTTAATCTTCCTGCTACCATTCCAGTCCTGTAAAAGAAATGAATACTGGATTTGAATCTGTGCAACTGCAGAGTGCTGAGCTGCTGTGGGCACTGTTGGGAACCACATGGCTTGTGGGATCAGGACAGGCTGGTGTCTGCCCTGAAGATGTGAACGAGAAGCAAGCTTGGGTGTTACACGTGATCCCAAATCCTCATTAAGCCTCTGTCAGAAAACACTATTCGAATCCTTCAGTTCCAGTTAAAAAGAAAAAAAAAATACTGATTAGCTCTTGGTTTTTTGTTGACAATGAAAAGTAACTTTGAGAACAGTGATTTTCACGCCTAAGTTACCTGGAGCTACCTGTGTGCTGTGGAATATGCAAAAAGTAATTGGCACATTCAGTTCTGAAATTCCAGAGGAAGATACCGTTCCAAGAAGGCTCAAAGAAGGCAGATTTCTATTATTACTCAGCTTATGAAAAACAGCATGAGCTGTACTTAGAGACGTACATGTGCTGTTAACATGGCCTTCACTGACTGCCAAGGCCCACAGCTGTTCATCAAATCTGCAGCTTTTTCTGAATACAACACTAAGGTGGAAGTTCAGTTGAAAAACAAGGTAGTTAAAAGAAATTGTGTGACAACGCTCATAACTGAGTTGTGTAGAATAACCCCGCACTAACCCCAGAAGCAGTGTGGTGCTTTCCTCTTTTGCTGTGAGAATTAGGCCAGTAGCTGATTGCTGTGCTCAGGTGCACAGAACACCCCAGGACCTCAGAGAAAAGACTGCAAGGAATGCACAGAGAAGGCTCAGCGCCAGGAGCACATGAGGCAAGGAAGTATTAAGGAAACAAAGGGGTGGAGAGGAGGCCACTTCAATCCATCAGCACAGCAGTAGCCAGCATTCATGGGTTACCTTCTTGCAGCAGACAAGCTGGTGATCAAAGAGGAAGAACATCCTCTGTTGGCTCTTGGCTTGAGGGTGGGAGATTTTGGCTAATTCCCCAGAATAGATGAGTTCTGAGCTTCTGACTAAGACATCTTCTCCCTGAGAACAGCACAAAGAATAGGTTGGTCTCAGCCATCTGAAAGCGGGAGCCTGTAGTCTTACAGGAGAACCTCAACATGGCTGAAGGGCCTGAATTCCTGCCGACAGACTTCATCCGGGAATGAGAGAGAGCCTCTGTGCTGGAGGACGGTCCTTGTCACATCAGAGAGCTGCTGTGCCCCTGGCACCCCGGGAATGGGAACTGAATTTGATAAGAGCAATAGTGTGTTAAATTTCTAAAAATCTCCTTTTCCAGGGAGTCTGCTCAGGAAAGCTGCTCCCTCCCAGACATAAAGGAGGCACATAAGCAGGGAGCTAAGAATTTAGCCTGACATCCTTGGGCAGAGAGACAGTGTGGGTTTATTGAGTCTAGGATTTAAAAAATTAGTATTTTGTTTCTTTTATTTAGCAATTTTTTTTTAATGGGAACTTTGGTTTCCTCTGTCACTATGCCTGAACTTGCCTTTCTGCAACAATAACCTGGCTTATTAAGAATTAAGGGGCAATTCTGCTCATCTTGAGAGTTTGAAGTCACTCAAGATAAAATGGGGGGGCAAGAGAAAAATAATAGAATTTCACTAACCTGCATTTCATTCTGTAAGGAAAAACAGGGAAGCAAAAATCCCAGGGAACATACCTAGTCTAGCCAGGTTACATGCTAGACCTGCTCAGTTATACTAAAAGATCATATCTGTTTGAATAAAAAATAAAGGACTCCCCACAAAGATGGGCAGAGGGCTGAGGTAGGGCTAGACAGTGAGATGTCACTGTAGGGAGAAGCTGTTGGGAGGGCAGAAGAGGAACAAGGTGGAACAGCTGATTCTTTGGGCAGGGAAGTCTCCTACCTCCCAGTCCTCTATGGAGCTCTGCCACTGAGCGATTTTGTCGATGTTCTCCAGCCGCCTCTTCCTCTCGTTGATGAGCCGAGCTACGTTCTTCATGGCATTTAAGGCAGCCTCAACATCCTTAAAATCCCTGGGGAGGGGCAGAGGCATTAGGCTTGGCAAAATGGCACGTGGGTGTTGTACCTACACTCCGCAGGAGAGCAGCCTAGCATGGAGCTGGGGACTGGAACCAGGAGTTCCACTTGCAGTCTGTCCCAGCTGTTCTGTGCTGGAATCGGAAGCACCTGTTCCTGTGGCAGCTTCTCAGACACTCGCTGGTTTTGAGGCACAGCTTATGGTCTGGTAACAAATCTAGGCCACCTTTGGGGAAGGGAAGGGGGTAAGTAATCAAATTTAGCTACAGAGGTGTAAATACAAATTGCTGGAAGTACCTCCAGGGCTTTCTAAGTCTCATTTTCTTTCTGCAACATAATACAATAGATTCACAATGCTGCTGTTTCTATGCAGGGACTGATCTCTGGTGCAGAGGTGAAGCAGTTCAACAGTAACTGGCTTGTTTCAAACAGGAGCTGATGGCTTATCTGGCAGGGTAGGACAGAGGCTGATCTGCCCTCCCCCACACACCATCTGCGGCCACCAGCTACTTCTGCTGAGTTCAGAGTGGCTGGGAAGGAGCTGAGCTGCACAACTTGGCTCTAAGGCAACTCTCAAAACATCTGTGCACTTCATTAAGGAGCTCTCTGCTCCGAGGTCAGCTTCAGACAACATGCTTAGAGATCTAACAAGACATGCTTAAAACCATTCTGGGAAGTACAAGGGCTGCAATTAGGAAGGTGAAATTAAGTCAAACCACAATGGACCAATATCCACAATTTCATACAGATTTTTCATGTTTTCAGATACTTAATTAAGTGACAGTTACTTGAGCCAAAGGCAGTGCCTTCACCCTGAAACTGAGCGATGGATTTGGAGGCTTTGGAGCTGGCACTGATGGGGCACCAAGTGTGCATGGCTTGACTGCTGCAGGGCACAACTTCCCACTGGTGAAGTGTAGCTATATGGACATTTTGGGATATATTCAACCAATGCTTTTGGAGGCAAAGTTCTCAACACCACCACCACCAGAAACATGTAGCTGCAAAGTATGTATGTGCTGGTATCACAGATACATGAGCCAAATAAAATAGAAAAGGGCCATTATAAAGTGGACCTTGTAACTCTCAATCTGTGACAGGAAAGCTCAGTGCTACTGTAGTGGAAAATTATGTATTTGACATACTTTTTTTTTTTCCTGCTTTCTGCAGGGTAACCCATTAGAATTGTAGTGTTGGCTGCAGTTAGCCACTGCCCTCCATGCAAGATTCAGCACGAGCCCATTTCCACGAGAGCAGCCTGACTCCTTCCCTCCCCTCCCTCGCTGGCCTACCTGTGCTGGGGGTTGGTGTACTTGAGCAGCTCGGCCAGTTGCAGGGGGTATTTGCAGATTTTCTGCACGGGGGTCAGCAGGAACCCATCCAGGGAGATGTCGATCATCTTCTGCAGCAGCCGGCAGGCCTCGAAGAAGTAAACGTACTTGTTGACCTTGGTGAGGCGCGACAGCTCCATGCAGGCGTTGGGGTGGTTGTTGCAGTACTCGGAGTAGATCTGAAACTCTGTTTGCTGCAAGGGACAGGGAGGGATTTACTGCCCATGCTCCCCAGGCCATGCCCTGGCACAGACTCCTGTGCGTGTTCCCTGCACAGGGAGCTGTTTGGTGATTTCTATCCTCCCCAGGCTCTCAAGCCCAGAGACCTAAAGCTGGAGGTGGGCAGGGTGTGTAACAGGTTCAGCACCGGCAGCTCATCTGAGAGACCCAGACCACATATCCTGGTCTGAGCTCAGCTGAATGCTTTTAGTGCCCAGACCAGCCACAGCTGATCCTGCCCTGACCTGAAAATACCATCACTGCAAACTCGGGTCCCGCTCAAGATTTTGGAATCCTCCTACATTTTGCCTGAAGTACCAAGGTCTGGCAGGAATTATAGTGTTCAGAAGATGAGGTGCTTTGAAAATGCTCTTTCCACAGCCACAAGAGCTACAGGATATTTCTTTGGGAAGTGGAGAATCATTGAACAGGGCTGGGGTGGGGGGTGATGACATTTGGTTTGGTTGGATCTTTTTAAAGAAAGCTTCAGTTCTGTCCGATCAATTTCTAAACCCTCTGGCTTAATCCATGCTCAGCTACCCCTTTCCCATGAAGTCAAATTTACTTACATATTCCAAGAAGCATGAGCCAACCTCACTCAAATGTGGGTGGTCTTTGTTAAATTTCTTCTCTAGTGCTTTAACAAATTTCTTCTGGCACCTGTAGATGTCCTCAATATTCCCAAAGATTGTCTTCAGCTGTTCTTCCGTAAACATGTCCGCTCTCTTGCGGCACTGCTTAATGTAACCCTAGGAGAAAACCAAATTGGAAAGCTTCCTGGGCATCTGCTCTGTGGCAACAGAAAGCCTCAAGGACTGCAGTCAGGTGTACCCCAGGTTCCTGTATTCCCTTCCTGCAGAGATGTACCCATGTTTAACTATTATTTCCTCTAATGTTACCCTAAACGTGATAGAAACAGAAGCCAAGGCACAGACTCATGGCAGCCCTGGGCGATGCTGTGGCCCTCACCTGAAGGAGTTACAGAACTGCTTTCTCTCCTGCTGAAAAGCCCTTTATTTGTTTGCAGGCAGTGGGGTGCTCTGACCCCAGCATGGGTAGATTCAGACCAGTTAAGTCTAGTTGTGGATCTGGTTTGGGTGCCTGTGTGAGGAGCTGCCTGACTGACTCCAGGCAGAGGAGAGCCCCAAGGGATGGGGGGACACTGCAGCAGGAGAGGCTTGTTTGTAGTGTGTGCTCCTTGCCCCAGCTGCCTCTGCTGGGAGCCATTACACTTTGGTACCACTGCAGTGGAGAATTCTGTTCCTGCAAAAATTCCAACTACCGTCACTCCCCCAGTGTATACGATGGATCTCTTTTAGAAGAGGTGTCACAATATTCAGCATATTTGGCAGTAAAGGACCCAATTGGCTGAGCATCCCCCAGTTGTTTTGATCTGAGCATGACTTGCCTGAAGGCTGGAGTTGCTGATTATATTACCTCAGAACATATATTAGAGAGGACAGCAATGCTAGACATTTACTTTTCTCTGGCTTGGGAAATTCAATTAATTCCATTTAATCGGAGCACAAGTGAGTGCTCCAAGTTGCAGAGGCATTTGGGATTTTGCTGTAATGAATTGTCTTCTGTTTTCTGAGCATATAATACCATTCAGCAGAACTGATGAAAATACAGTCTCTTTTTCAGAAAAGTTACCTGCTTAGAGTCCCTTTCTGGGCAAGAATGGGACATGCTCCATTATCCTTCAGCCAAGTTCTTACAGTCCCCCCTTTACTCCTTACCTCACAAATGTCCTTCAGGTGCTTGATGTAGTCTCTCTCTGTGCTTATGATCTCATTGATGACGTTGGTCCTCATTTGGTCTTTGGTGGTCTGGCCCATTCCAAAGCGTCGGGAGTCGTCCTCTTTGCCCCCCTCTACCTTCAGGGGATAATCTTCCATGGGCTCATCCTGGTTTACTCGCAGCTGTGCAGGCACACAAGAGGTTCACTGTATTGCTAAACACAGCTCTGGCAAGGAAGTTTGGGACAGTCGACTGAATGGCAGACAAAGAGTGAGCCCGGATAAGGTGTGAAGAGGGCGTGTATATTGCCTGGAAACATTTTCCCCTCGGGGAAGCCGAGGCCAGACAGTCACTTTGGGGAGGGTACTTGCAAGCCACATGGCAGCTGCTCCCACTGTGACATGGGCGGTTTTAAGCAGGCATTTCTTGTGGACAGAAGTCACAGGAATAATATGGAGTCCTTCAGGAAGAATACATATAAAATCAGGACAAAAATGGTTTATCGAGTGAGATTTTCTTAAATATTTGAAGGAGCACTTCGGGAGGGAGGGGAGAACCAGTAAATGGTCGGGTTTTTATCTAGCTTTATTGTTCTCACACTGTCAGTAACAGATGGCCCCTCGGTATCTGCTTCCTCAGGATTATTTAAAGAGAGTTCATTGCTAAAGTAAAAGCAGATACAGCTGCCTGCGGGCACTAACGTGGGAAGGAAGGGCACTACACGGCAGGGCTGTGTGGGACTCTCGGTCCCCCCATCAGATGGCAGCACAGCACGAGCAGAGGGAAACAACAGGTTGGAGCCACCGTGCTACAGAGTCTGCTCTGTCCCAGCCGCAAAGGGCCCGAGTTAAAGTTGGCACGTACTGGGGCATTTCACTTATGAGCTTTCTTTTTTGGAGTACTGTTGTAGCTCTCGGAGTGCCCGTGGGAATACTTTGTACATGACTCAAAGGATCAGTCCCAGCACAGAGAAGGAGCGAAAGATAGGAAGTTAAAACACACATAATTATAGGAATTTTTAGTACAATGACACAGAACTGCTGTAAACTTTTAATGTAGTTTCTTCTAGGCTCTATGACTTACCACTGGATACAAGTACACCTACATATAAAAAACAGTGCATACCCCTCCCTTGTCAACACAGGCACAGATTACATTTACTCACTGCTGAAGCCCTCAAGATGTGCAATCCTGCTTCTCCTTCACTGTGAGCAGGACACCGGCAACTCTTAAACTCAGACCTCGGCCTGAAACTCATGTGGAGTGACAGAGTCCTGCAGACTGACCCAAGCCTCCAGACATCCCAGCCCTCCCTGCAGTGAGCTTGAGAGCCAGTGGTAATTAGCAGGAAATCTTCACCTGGGTGCTTGAATAAGTGTTGTAATTCCTCTGTTAAAAGAATTTCTTACTCTGCATCCCTAATGGCTAGTACTAGTCTGCTTTACTCGAAGCTATTATGACAGGTTTTTGCCAGCCAGGAAAACAACTCAACTTATCAGTAACATGAAAGAAAAAAAGTCTGTGTTTTCATTGCAAAAAAAAAGCAGTTTTGTCCCCACCAGTGCTGAGGTCTTGGTAATTGTACTTGCAAAACATTCCACTGTTTGTAATAATTATCCAGCTGAGACCGTCTCCTGCAATCTGTAACAAAGCATTTCAAAACTGCCCCACTTCTCCGAGGACTTGTGCTACAGACACCAGATGACCTCGCGTCACCTCCTTTCATGCTTCACCTGGTTTTGGGTCACTTGTGATTTGAAGTGACCTGGATAAAGAGCTAAAGGGCTGAGAATCTCTGCCCTCAGGCACCTAATTGCCTTTGCAGCACTGAGGAGCCTGCCCCGAGGTGGTGACAGCCGTCAGGCACCCACACCGACAGTCACGTCAGGAGAAAGGAAAAAAGCCTTTCTCCTCACAGCAGGACAGCGGGACACGGCAGTTACCACCCTCCCACACTCCTGGTTTGCCCCCCACTTGCCCTGAGAGTTCAGATGTGTTTCACAAAGCTCTGTTGGAAATTAAGCCTCTGCAGTATGCAGTTGGGACTGTCTGGGCTGGTCTGCGCAGCTCTTCTGTGTGGGCTTTGTAGCTGGCACCAAGGGACAGCCTCGGCTCACGAGCACTGAGTGTCTCAGATTGCCCCAGGTGACCACCGAGACATTTTTTGTGTTTTTCTCCTCCATTTTTACGTGCCTGGAATACAGTGCTGTGTGACAGCCCAGCAGCCTGGTGGGCTAAGAGAAGGTGCATGTGTGAGTCAGGTGCGTGCATACTTTGGACGTGGCATTGCACTGGCCCCAGCACCAGCTGGAGAGATGTCCCTTTGGTGCCGTGCTCATCTATATTGCCTAAGTGGACAATGGAGTGAAGACCTCTGCCAGCTGCATCAGGGATTCCTCCAGGAGAGTGCTGCTTGCTCCTGGAAGCGGATGCCATGTGCTTGGGCAACAAATCAGCCTATATACAGATGGGTAAGCAGGAGTCAGGCTGCAAACCACCAAACAGGGCAGCTCCCCAGCTGGCACAGCTCAGCTCAGCTCCGCCGCTCCAGTCTGGAGCTGAACCCTTTGCCCTGATTTACTCATGTAGAGGGAGTTCTCCACACTGGTGGCTGCTCAGTCAGGAGGGCACCCTGTGCTGTAACCACTTGCAGAGGAATAGTAACGAGACATGCTGAACCAACTATCTCTAGCAGTGAAAGTCCTGAGGAGTCACCACAGAACATTAAACCTGGAGAAAAAGAACAAACACCTGGTGCTAATGGAGAGGGCACAGAGATCAAGATCTTACCCGAACAAAGCTGGCTGGAAACCAGCCTTCACTGTCCAGAATCCTCCCCCACCACCACTCCTTGTTGGTGGCATCCATTACTTCGATGACATCGCCGGCCTTGAATCCCAGCTCTTGGTCATCCATGGTGACATGGTCCCAGAGGGCTTCTGCATACACCACGCTGCCATCGCTGATGAGCTGTGGGCAGAGCAGGTCAGACTGTCAGTCCCTCCACGACAGCAGCACCGTGTGCCAGTGTGGCTGCAGCTCTGGCACTGTCGCTGCTGAGCCAGACACGTGCTGGTAACTCTGTACTCCCATGGGCAATGAGGAGTTGGTGCAAGGCTGGCAGTTGCTTTGCCTGACCCTGCTCTCAACAGCATTTATTCAGCATCACTTGGACACACTACATTTACTATCATAAAAGCATAAATTCTGGTATTTCATACTGCTGCCTTTGCCTCAGCTCAGTGGTACCTTGTTTGTGGAGGATGCTCTGATGCTGCCAGTGCAGCTCTGCTTTGGGAAGCCTTGAAATAAAACCTTGAGCATCAATGTTTAGAGACATACTTCAGAGCAGAAAGCATTCGGAGGCCTCAGAGCTACTCTGGGATGAGTAGAGCCCGAAGCCTTTAAGGTGGTTAAACGTAGCACTTAAGATGCTTAAAATAAGACTCCTGGAGAGTTTTAGGTAATTATACTGAGGAACAAGAGTTATTTACTACATGCCCCATAGAGGCCCTACTCTAGGAAAAACAGGACCCCCGACAATTAAAAAAACCCAAACCAAAGCCCATGTGGCTGGAAGCTGCAAGGGGGCTCCTGAGCACAGTGGCGCTGTGCCTGATGCCATTCTCAACCATTCACACTTCAGCTGTGGGGTAGCCAGGTAACACTTGGGTGCCATTGCAGTGGTGTATCTGTGGGCTGGTCCCGCTGGCCACCACAGCAGGAGTGCCTGATGCCACTGGTTTGTCAGGTCAGTCTCCCTTGGATTTCAACAACTACAGAATACACACACAGAGTTCCCGGGGCCTGGGACTGTCTGAACACCAAGGATTTCCCTGAGAAGGCGGAGTGGATACTGGAGTTCTGCTAAAAAGGACTTGGCCATTGTGCAGTGGCAGTGCAGGCCTATTTTTCTCCAGGAAAATGATGCAATGATGAGTTGTGGGGAGACAACGGGAAGACAGTCTGTGAGGCAGACGGGAGAAAGAGAAAAGCTGTAGGAAACTCCCTGTCCCTGGTAGGTCTCACAGCACTGCAGCAGCGTCACAGCACACAGTGCACGGGTCAGCCACGCACCCTGGGCTGCTCGGTCACCCGGAGTTATCCGCTGCTCTGGGTTACTGCTGCTGCCTCTCCACAAAGGAGAGAGATGCACGTTGGAAAAGAACGTCAGGATAATCGTGAACTGAGTAAATCAGAAGAGGGTTAACGAGGCATTTGAAAGAAAATTGAAATGCAGTCTGCCTTTGGATAGCATATGCCCCTTCACTGAACCAGAAACAGCTTAATGCAGTGTTTCCATTCTGACAAAAATAACGGGATGATGGGGAAGGAGAGGGTGAGAGGTTCCCACTTATCTACACAGCCAGTGTGTAGCCAGAGCTAGGTGGGATGCAGTGGAGTGATGCTATGTATATCTCAGTGAAAGCAGGGGATGGAGATCCATGTGGCAGCAAAAACAAAAGGGTTATTGATGTGTTAAAAACAACAGAAGTGCCTCAGAATGGTCATGTAGAAATTGGAGCCTCTCCTCCACCAAAAGCTGCTAGGGTCAGCCCAACTGAAGTGCATCTACACTAATGCACACAGGATGGGAAACAAACAGGAGGAGCCAAAGGCTATGGTGTAGAAGGAAAACTAAGATACAGCTGCCACCACAGAAACATGGTGGGATGACTGTCACAACTGGAGTGCTGCAGTGGGTGGCCATAAGTCCTTCAGAAGGAACAGGCATGGAAGGAGAGGCAGTGAGGGAACTCTGTGTGTGAGGGAGTGTTTTGCCTGTCAAGAGCTTGATGATGGTGATGACAGGGTTGAGTATTCCCCCTCTCCTGAGGAGCAGCAGAGGAGCAGGCACTGATCTCTGCTCTCTGGTGACCAGCGACAGGACCCACAGGAACGGCCTGAAGCTGCGTCAGGGCAGGTTTAGGTTGGATATCAGGAAAAGGTTCTTTCCCCAGAGGGTGGTCGGGCACTGAACAGGCTCCCCAGGATCATGGCCCCAAGGCTGACAGAGCTCAAGGAACGTTTGGACAACCCTCTCAGACACAGGGTGGGATTCTTGGGGTATCTGTGCAGGGCCAGGAGTTGGACTTTGTTGATCCTTGCGTGTCCCTTCCAATTTAGGATATTCTATGATTCTCTGAATATATTTATCCATGATCTGGATGAGGGGATTGAGTGCACCCTCAGTAATTTAGAGGTTTTAGCTTTAACATGAAGCAGTGACAACTAGAGTAAGGAAGAGAGTGGATGTAAAAGTGTATTTTTCCAAACTTGGCTATCAGACTTCAGCTCCAGAAGAGCAGCTGGGCAGCGGGTATAGCCACTCTCACAAAAGAGCTCTGCTGCTGTTTTGGGTAATCTGCCTGTGCACAGTCCATCCATTTCCTTTAGGACTTCAGGAACTGGTGCCTATGCAGACCACAAGCTGAGCCCAGCTCCTCCTGCTGCAGGGAGGAAGAGGTAACAGGGTGAGGGGGTGGCTGGAGCCAAGCACCTGGCCATCCCTATGAAGGGGAGCTGATAAAATACTCTGATCTCGCTCGCAGTGCTGGGCACTCATCTGCACCTAGGTGAGCCCCACACCAGGTGCCTGCTGGGGCATGGCATCCCTGCGGGAAGGGACGGCTGTTGCTCAGGAAGTGGGCATCAGCTGGTAAACCTTTGAAAGAGTGGGATCCAGCAGGCTTTTCAACATCCAAACTGTGACCAGCAGATACAGAACATGGCTCTTTCTCAGACAAAACACCTTCGCTCTGTGCTTAGATACGCCAGCCTGGATCAGTGCTCCGAGTACGATGTGGAGGCTGGCGCACACACCGTGGCCATTACCAGAGAGAGACTTGCTCCAGCATTGAGATGATCACACAGAGCACCGATGATGTGAAGGCATTAATACCACACAGTAGCAAGCTGTCACATCTTGGTAACTTGATGAGAAGACAAGAGACCAAGCCTGACCTAGCATTAACAGCACATAGGGCTGATACACTCAGCTCACAGAGCCACATGGTTCTACTCAGAGTCACTGAAAGCCATGGGGCTGAGTAGAGAATCCTCAGCTGGTATTTTAATCCATCCATTAATATTAATACCTTAAATTTTCTCTATTCAACAACAGCCCTACTGTGGATATGATTTGCAAAAAACAGGAAGCTACAACTGGGGGAATCACCACCCTGGCCAAATAAGCAGGCAAGACACTGCCAGTTCTCATGCAAAGGAATAAATAAAAAAAAAAATACACCTGAACAACAGGCCAGGATTTGTTTAACTGACAACAAACACCATGTTTCTAGGGAGGAATGGAATAAATCATGAAATAAAGAGCAAAAAAATATTTCATCTGTTCTTGGGATTATCTCAGTTTAATACAGCAGCACTTAACACACCTTCATGTGTTCAGGCTGACAGGCTCTGCCTGGTCCCCTCCCTGCCCTGCTTCCTCCTGTGCTGGTACCCTGGGGTGGGCAGGGGTGGATGCTGGATGCTGAGCAGTGCTCAGAGATCACCGTGGGCAGGGCTCTGCTTCTCTTTGCCCCCAGTTCAGGCTGTGCCTTGTACCGTTCTATTCCATTGTATCCAGTCCAACTCCTAGGCTGATACAAAAATACCAAATACACCCAAACAGCCCCTTTCCCAGAGCACGTACTATTGGATAGCTCTGAGCCAGAACTGGCATTGCCATGGCACAGGAGCACCTATGGTGCCACACGTCACTGCAGCAAGGAGAGCTGCCCCAGCTGGGGTCAGAGCGCTGCCCCATCCTCCCCCGGGGACAAGCTGCTACGGGGAAAGAGGGTCAGGACTCTCCCTGCCCAGGAAGGATAAAACACACCAGCAGATAAAAGGGTTTCAGCAACATGTGTTCGAGGTGGTATAATCAACCGGTTCTGCTGAGGGAGCTGCTTGCCTTCCAGAGGAGCACGGATGGAAGGGAATGCTCACCACTGCCAAACACTCGGCTCAAAAGGCTCAGCTCACCACACTTTTGATCTCTGCAATTAAAGCAACGTTTGAGAAACAACTACTAATTTCCATATGAAACAACATTTATGTGCTGGCTTTGTAATGTCAGGGACAACTCAGTACAAGTTCCTGAAGAGGCCCAAACAAGTGTATAGCAGAGAAAAGTTATAAGACAGAATGCAAACCAGCCACCCCACAGCTGCTCTAGCTCCTGCAGCTGGCAGTGGGAAAAACAATCAGAAATCAACTTTTTTTTTCTTTTTTTATAAAAACATTTAACTTTGTAGACAGCAGCATTTGCAACCCAAAGGCAGCACTAACACAGATGCTTTGAATCTGAAAATCGAGGCCAGCTCTGCTACAGCCCTGGCCTTTCTATGTCCCCACTGCAGCCCCGGGCTCCTGTTCCAGCCCTCCCCGCTCCGAGGGGAAGGTGCTGAGGAAGGCGCTGGGGCAGCTCCTCCCGTGTCACAGATGGAGGGGGAGGATCGAAGCATGGCTCCTCCGAGCAGCGTCTACACAGCGCCTGCCAAGGAGGAGACGCAGCCAGGGCTGTTGCACAGAGCTGCCCCAAATTAAGTCCATCACAGGTGGGCAAACAGATCTGGCATGTCAAGGCCCATTCTATGGGCTTGCTTGCATTGCAGCTACTTGGTCCCTGTCTGTCTCAGGCTGGACACCTTGACATAATTACCTTGTTCGTCCTGGTCTTGTTCTGACAGGACCTCCAGGCAATGTTAACAGAGATAGAAGATCTCAGCAATTTACAGAAGGAGTGATGAAGATGCCTTTAGGAAATATTTATCTATTACTCGTTTCTATTTGAATAAAATTTGAATAGCTTTCTCTTGACAATGCCAAGTACACTGGATCATGCAGAGCTAAAAAATAAACCCAAGAGCATCAAAAGAACTGGGGAAAGGGAAGTTCAGGGAGAAGGTGCCAATAGAATGGAATTTATTTTTCAGCTCTGTGACCCTAAAACAGACATGTTCCACAAAGAGCACCTGAATTCAGCCCTTCCTGGTGAGCTAAAATGGTTGCCACGAAGCCTGTGCTCATTGCTTGACCCCCCCGAACTTGTGCGTTACAGACTGAAGCTGAACTGGTCCAGCACACCAAATATTTAAGCCCTGCAGCAGTCCTGACCCCAGAGGCAAAACCCTCCCACAGCTCCAGTTCCTTCACCAGTCACTTTGCTTCCAGAGCTTCTCCTCTGCCTCTCTCATGCAAGATGCAGCAGAGGAGTGAAAAAAACAATTACTTACACACTTGCCCCAAAGTGGTGCTTCATTCACACAAATACTTATTTTCTCTGAACATGGGCAGAAGCCAACTGGCCTCTGCCTTGAACTGAACCCACGGGATAGTTTTGAAATTGTCCTGACAGCTTGCTCTTGCTTCCTCTCAAAACTTTTAGCTTCACTGTCTAATGATGGACAACAGAGATTATATTTATCTCGCAGAGCTTCTGTCATCTGAGCAGCAGGCACTGGGTCTGAACAAGGTATCTGGATTGTCTTTTGGGAGCATCTCCCCTTGTGGGGAGAGACAGGCACCCCAGGGAAGGGCTCATCTTCAGCATCTCTCTTAGCATGATGAGCTAACCAAGCCCCTGGGGTTCCTGTCTCCCCTCACTGCCAGGAATTTGGGCTCGCTCTGCTAGACTGGACTTGCTGCCTGGCTGCAGGGTGCCAGAACCACCGACAGCTCTGCAGCCACAGCAAACACTTCATTGCTTCTTGCTGCTCCTCTGCCCATATGTTCCAGGGTAACACAAGCCCTCCCTGCCCGTGTGACAGTGGGCACGTGTCCCCTCGTGGGCAGTGCTCGTGTTCATTGCTTCATTCACAGGCCCACACACCCTGCCCCCAGTCAAGCCGTGCCCTTGGCATTTGTTGCCCTTTTGCCTGCACTGTAAGCTGCATATTTTTCAGCACAGATTTTTGAGACTGATTAAGGATAGTGGAGGACTCTCAGGCATTTACCAAGCACTGCAGATCTCCATTCAAAATATTTTAATTTGACAGTGATTCTCCTTAACAAATCTAAAATGTCAGTCAACAAAGATCTTAATCCAGCTAAGTGTGCTACACTGATATTCCACAGTGCTGCTTTTTTAATCAGTGCCTGTAGTTAAGCTCCTCATGTGACATCTAGTACAGCTGCCTCCATTTACCAAACATTCAAAATTTGTCATCACATTTATTTGGTAAGAACTATTTTCCACGAAACCATTCTGACTGGCATTAATTACATTATTCCCTTTTATTTATATCATCTGAGTCCTGATTCCCCCTCAGAAGTGATTTAAACAGACGGGAAGAGGAGGAGGGTCCCCCCCGCAGCAGGCAAGGAGAAGCTTTGAAAGCTCCCTTCATCCAGTGCTGCAGGAGGAGGAAAGCAACCCTTGTGGGAAGTGGAGGAGGCAGAGCTGTGCTTCGTGTTGAGCGAACCTGTGTGTGAAGAGTCTGGCGTGAGAAAGCCTGCCAGGTGCATGTCCCCTGGGTGCCATTAAATGTGATCCTTCAAACTCCAGAGTGATGCAAGAACCTCCCAGTTCCTCACCTAAGATGTGGGAGCTGATTATTACAATGCAAAAGAAAACAACTTGAAAATTGCTTTCAACCATTTTACTTTTGGCTGAAATAATTCAGCAAAGTTCTTATGAAAGAGTGGGGATAGTCACCTGAAGCTGAAGACAACACCTAAATCACCTCGGCCCTGTCAGTGCCCTCAGCACTCCAACCATCACTCTCCCATGACCTGTCTGTCGAGGCAGTCTGCTAATTTGGGGAACTGAGATCCTTAAGTTTTGCATAAGGAAAAACCAGGAGCAAAGCTCTTCTCAAGCCTCTCAGTAACTCTGCGACAGGTTGTCTTTGTATCACATTTTCTAGTTGCACATTGCAGTTGCTGGTAACACGTATAGTAAGTAAAGCTGTAAAATAGCTTCCATTTTAACCTGTCAAATGGTTTTCCAGAGGACATTTGTGGAAACTTCTGTATAGGGCACATTTATTTTCTGGTATAAGTGGAATGTATTTTCATTCTTTCTAAACAAGTAGATACAACGCTGAGTGACAGGGTGACAAAATGGCAAAGAAATTCTATGCTGACAAATGTAACACAAACAATATCTAACACAAGTGACTGACTAAATGAGCTGCTCCTCAGGAATGTCTCTGGAGACCCATTTAAGAAAACATTGGCCCTCTCCATCAGGGTCAGAAAGCCCAAATATCAAGAATGACTCGGAAAAAGAGGAGAACTAGGCAAGGCACAAAGAGCAGCATGAATCAAACATGGGAAGAGTTTCTAGGCCAGCACAAGCTAAACAGACCCTGAAGCTGCAACAGAGACAGGTGGATGGAGGGTGGCCATGAGCTGAAGGCTTACAAAAAGGTTATTTCTAATCCAGGCTGCTGGGTGCCCAGTGAAACCACCAGGCAAGAAGCTTGGTACAAAAGCAGTACCTTTTCCCTGTGGTGCATAATTAAGCTGTGCCACAGGAAGCCCCACAGCCAAACACAGATGATTTTAAAAGAGATTAAGCAAATATATGTCCTTCAAGGCCATTTAAACACATCCTGTCTGGATACAGCCCATCAAGGACCTTAAACACACGTGGGAAGGCACACAAGGCAAAGAGCCAGGCCATATTTGCCTCTCTTCCTGAGCAGTTACCCAAGCCACAGGTAAAAGTGTCGCTGGCTGGCCCTACAGACCTGGGCATTAGGGTAGTAAAATTTATCTCCCACAGCACTGGGATATTAGGGTAGTAAAAAGCACAGAAGGAAAGAAATGTTGACTAGTCTCATCACCCACAGATACTTCTTAAAAACAGTGAGCCCTGAAAATGTTAACCTGGCAGGCACAGATCCGTCCCACGAGGTACAGCACCACACTCATTCGGGTGGAAAATTAGCAGTTGCCAACGTAGTAATTACAGGGACATTAGGATATCCCCTGGGGTAGGGCTGTTTCTCTCCTGGCTGGGACTCCTCAGCACTTCCACACAGCTTTGATATAACAGATCCCACGCACTCCATCCTACACAAGCAACCCTCGCCAGGCACACACATCTGGAGTAGCCATTCATCCCTACACTTGGATGTCTAACTCCTGGCATCTTTTTTTTTCTCCAGAAAGGAGGATGAAAGTGTACTCAGGGAAACCTGGCTGCCCAGACGCTGCCTGGGAGAAAGAGTCCCTGAACACAGGTCACAGGAGCAGGTATGTGCCACATCCTCACTCAAAATGTCCAGAAAGGCCTTTGCAATTAAGAGCTCAAAGGACCTCAAAGCCTCCTTAAAGACAGAGAACTTAAGTCATTCCAAAGCTGTAAATCAGCTTAAACAGCTTAAACTCATCTAAGGCCCTACAGTGTTTTAAGCATTTTAAACCCATCTAAAGCCTTAAAGTGGCTTAAGGAGCTTGAAATACTCTAAGGCTTAAAAGTGGTTTAAGAGTCTCTAACTTTTGGCTAACCCACTCCTCATATCTCTCCCAGCTGTGGCACCCATCACTCCTCACCCAAGCCACACAGTCCCATTTACCCCAAACAGCCCAGATTTCCCCAGAACAGCACCTGGAAATTGTCCATATACTCTTCTCCTACTTTCTTTGGTTTCAAAGACTGGAAAGGTGTGAGGCCTGGGGTTGAACTCTCAGGTTTGAACAAGACTCTGACCTAGGGCTCACACATCTACAAAGTTTGTAGTTTCTGGTTCTAGTTTGGCTGTAGATTAAAATTGTGTCAGACTGCCTGACTTCCCACTTCACCTCACCAAGAGTTTTGAAGTCTCCGCTCACTGCAGAGGATGAAGCCAACCTGGTTAATGCAATTTTTGCATTTTCTGGTGCCCTGAATTAAACTGTATGACCTGGGAACAGAAACGGCCCAGGATGTTTCTGTTTGGCTGTTCACGCATTTAAGAGTGGTTGCTTTTTTACACTATCATTTCTCAGACACCCAAGTAGAAACTATTTTCATCAGAAAATTTTATTTAATGCTACATTAACACATTTCTGTGTCAGTTTTGCTTTCCCCATTCTCCTCTTGCTGCTGCTGCAGGAATATCCTTCCTCTGTGCACTCCCACCAGCACATTCCCTTGGGATATTTCCTCTCCTTTTCCCTCTCTGCAGGACAGCTCCTGATTCCACTGCTTCTCCCACAACTTAATTTTGGAATTTTTCCTAGCTACCTCCTCTTTTGCTTTCTCTTTCATCATTATTTCTTTGGAAAAATGAGGAATATACTCTACAGATCCCTCAGGATAATATATCCAAACCAGTTCAGCTGTAAGCTATTCTGACACGCAGATTTATTGAGGATCAATGCTGCATCCTGGCTCCTTGAAGAAGGAAAAGAAAAGCAACCATACAGGTCCCAGGCTCTCTGCCTGCTGATGACTCTTGCTATGCCCTTCCCCCAAAAGATACAGCAAGTTATAGAATCAGTTACAGCCTGAAGGCAAATTAATCTAAATTTGTTTTACAAATAAGGTCAAAGAAAACATTTAAAAGCAGATACAAATTGCATTTCTAACAAACCCTTCTGAATCATCCAAAGGTCAGCATCAAGCCCACAACACAGTGCATGGCTTTCCTTTTCATGTGTGTGCATGAGTTAATTGTAATGGAACGCACTGCAAAAAACATGTTGAAATCGGTTTTATTGCTCCTGTCTCCTGTGAAAACATCTCCCTGGAATTAATCTGTGCCAAAGTCTGTGCAACACTGGCAGGTGCTGGCAGACGTGCTGGGCCAACACAGATTGTTTATCAATTTCCATGACATGGCTCAAAGATGGTCTCCCTGCCTCAAAAGAACCATGCACACTTTAGTATCCATTTTCTTTCTTCACTTTCCTGAGAGAGAAACCGTGCAGGGTTTTGATGACACAAAACTTATAATTTCTACCACTACCACCACCCCCCATCCCCTTTCTGGTGATCTCTTTCCCATTGTACACGCTCTGGGCTAGATTCTTTCTTCACAGAACTAAGAATTGTTGTTTGTCCTATTGTTTGAAAATGGGGCAGAGGAAAATCTGAATAACAGATAGAGAAGAAGAACAAAAAAAGACCTTGATAATGTCTCACTGTCAGGCAAAAGAGGCTGTCTAAGCCTTTGTTTTTGGTTTAGTATCTGTAAATATAAAAATGAGTCACTTCTTTTGTAGTCCCTACAGAAGGTTCTTCAAGTTATGTACACCCTAGGAAAAAAAAATCACCTTTTCCTATTGCAAGTGTCCTCTGCTAGGTAAAGAAGACGTTCAGGAAGCAGCAGCTTCCTGGGATCTTCTGGGGGCCTGTACTATTCTGCTTTTGAATATATCCATTTTATTCATTTGTCTCACATCCACATCATCTGGATGATGAAATTTAATGGCCTAAACAAAGCTAAGGCCTCAAACCAGAACCATATTCCTGTTTCCAAGACCACATTGCAAACAAGCCCTCTAACTACAGGAGGACACAGCTTCTTTGGTCCAAATAGGAAACCACACACATCTTGTTGTGCACCAGGTCTCATATCAGTCACCCCGACTCCCTGCACAACCCTCCCACAGTGGCCACGGCTTTTCAGTAGGACAAAGTAGTTTTGCAGAGGCAGTTCAGTTTCAGCCGAGCACGTTCTGGTAGGTCAGGCAGCCATGGACTCCTGCCATTCCCAGCACTCCTCTCTTGGCATCCAGCGCAAATCTTCTCACTACGTAATTAGATAATGCTTACTATAACGAGCCCTGACTCCTGGGCACTACAGGTGTGAACTGGGACGCTAAAAATACCAAGTCATGACTCCTTAGCAGCCTGTCTTTTCCTAATCTCCTGCTGGAACTTTTTCAATTGGTGAGGTGAGGAAAGCTGTGTTAGGCTGCTGCTGAGAGATCCCGGTGTAGCTGCTTGGATTCACACATGATGCCTCTATATAGTGGTTTTATTTCCATATAACGTTTGCCACAACACTGCAGATGCTCAACATGCCAGGAATGGACCAGCTCATGGTTCAGAACAAGCACAAGCAGTCAAGCCCTGCTGTACCTGCCCTGCTTGGAGCTGCAGTACCACAAAGGCTGTAGGCACTGGGCCTAGAAATACCACTCATGTACTGCCCCTGCACAGTGGCCACTACAAACCAGCACAGCTTGGCAGGAGACAACATACTGCTCCCATACTGACCCATTCTTGAGCTGATATCCCAAATGGACTGAACAAGCACAAGATTTTCAGGTGTGAGCACTGTGCTGTTTGCTCCATGCCCTGTACCACCTTGGCTTTGCCCAGGAGCCTGCTCCGGACAGGAGCGGCTGCAGGAAGGACAGAGGGGGCTGAAGGCAGCCCTTGTTCCCCCAGCTGGTAGAGGCTCTACTTGCTCTGCCACCAAGGGACAGCAGAGATTCAGGTGCCCAATGTGAAACTGGTGCTCTGTGGAGGCAAAAGCATGCTGGAAGGGGCTGTGCTAGGTCTCTCTCCAGGGAGGGAGAAGGGGAAGACAGGACCTCTGTGCTGCAGCGGGACAGGTTGGACCAGAGCCCTGTACCAGGCCCTTGTTCCAGAGGGGCCAGATCTCCTGGGTAGTTGCAAGGGAGAGCGAACTCCCAAATTTCTCTCTTTGTGGTCCTTCACACCTGACTGACTCCTCTGCCGAAAGGCTGACCAACACCCTCTTGGTACTTGGGGAGACATTTTTCTTTTAGCACCTCCAACACGGGTGAGCTGTCACATTTATCAGTACAAATGCAGAAAGCTTGCATGCACACAACAGGACAGAGAAAGCCAGTGTGGTGTGAAACAGGTCCACACCACCTCTTTGAGTCCCATTTCTGCCACTGCCAAATGCAGACGCAGAGTGGGTGCACTGTATGTGACAACCAGAGTCATGCCTGGAGCAATCCTGGCCAAAGAACACATACAGAGATTCATATAAGACATAATTTTATTCCAGTTTGCAGCACATTCAGTAGTTAACAAGGCCAGTGACACAGCATCAATAACAAGTTCTCTCCCTCTCAAAATCTTTCTTTAATCTGCGTGATGTGGTTTCTTTTGTTGTGTGTTAATTTTTTATTTTATTTTAAATCAAAACACTGGAAGCAGTAATTAAAAGTAATTGTTGATGGTATCATCCTAAGTGCTTACTGTGTTTCTTATCTGGCCAGATCATGCCTTGGATTCCAAGAATAAATCACAAAGACAGCAGATACCACATATCACCACAGAAATGAGTTTAGCCTGGGAGAACAAATTAAGCAAAGATATAATCTAAAGCCCAGATCTCCCTTTGGAAATGATGTCTCGGTCTCACTCCTGTTCACAGATGCTCTTTGCTCTCACAAGGCTCAAAGCAGAGCAGTAGCAGAGCTCTTGCCTGTTAAACGTTCCGGTGAACTTGCCCCATGCACAGGGCACAGCACATCCCTGTCCCTGCAGGGCTCAGGGCACAGCACATCCCTGTCCCTATCTCGCCGTGCAGCCAGAGCACCACAGGGCACGGGAGGAGTGCGGGCACAGCCCCACTCTGCACCCAGGGATGAGGAGAAGGAGGAGGAGGGGTTGTCCAGTGGCCACACAAGGGCCTGGCTGCCATGCCCTACTCCACAGCAGGAGCAGGGAGCGGTGGGCACAGGGCACCCCAGCTGCCTTGCTCCCCCTGCCCTGGCAGTGCTGCTCCCTCCCGGGGCTGTGGCCCCAATGCCATGGCAGGGCCTGGTGTTCAGGTGACAGCAGGGAAGGCAATCGCAGCCCTTCTGCAGAGCACCCAGCTCTCCTGTCAAATAGGTGCACTGAGAGCAAACTAAAAAACCCAACAGAAAATGTCAGAGCCTCTTCCTTCCCCTCAGAGCTCTCCTTCCCCTCTGTCTTTCTATCATCATCTACAGCTTCTGCGCATGATTCAGAGATCCTTCACCAGCTCTATTTTTCGTGGGCATTGCTGGCCATTGCCACTTCTTCAGCCAAGATGTGAGGCAGAATTGAATGAGTCACAACTAATACCAGACTGATTAACACTTACTTGTCAACTGCAGCTTCCAGCTGAATGTATACAGCTGTAGGGAAAGCTGAGGAAGAAGAAAAACACTGACTTCCCCATAACAAAACTTGACACGGACACTTCAGGATTAGTCAGGTATCAAGAATCTAGACAAGCATTGGAAAGAGGAAATTAAAATTCACCAAATATTAAATAGTAAGTGGAAAAGTGTTCCCAGGCTCATAGCAACCCAAGTTAACACCTGCGACAGGCAGTGTTGGAACACGTATTTCCAAAGGGTTCTCTGTAATCTTGATATTTTTTGATCAGAAGTTTTAAATGCAAGAACAATTCTACGTTTTTTGCTCCCAACTATTCTGGTACAAAATTGTCCTAAGCAGGAGTAATGCAAATTGCCCCAAGCAGGGAAGGGGAAGGCAATTTCACGGGAGAGCACATTACCCTTTCCTATAACATACTTCTCTTCCTCACTGTCCTGGACTCCCCATAGCCCTTGAAGGGAACAGTTCTTTCCTTTAGTTCTCTAGCAGCAAGCAGGTCTTCTCCTGCTGGGGAAAGCTTGGGCCCTTTCCATCAACAACTGCAATGCTTCCCAGAGGAGAGCTGCCCTGCAGGAAGCAACATGGCAGCACTGCACCTTAGAGGCACAAACTGCCCAAACTCACAGCATTCCTAGGCCTTCCCAGGCTTGATATTCCCAATCTAGCAGAGCCCTTCAGCAAGCAGCAGGAATAAGGCATCCCCAAACTGAGCATGTAGCAGCAGCAGAGGGTAAATTACTTCATCACCACAAGACCAGCTCCAGGCTAACCAATTTTACAGGACACTTGATAAAAAGAAGTTCCTGGAAAACTTCCCTGAAGTACCTTCCTAGGCAGAGCGTAACAGGAAGCTACAGTCTCCAGTTCAGTGACAACAGCCACCTAAGGAACATTTAAGGGACATGGCACCGAGCTAAACAAGAGCATGAGTCACTTAGTGAATCTAGGCTCAGTCTTGGCTGGCAGACGCTTGTGTTCAGCTTCCCAGCTGCCCCACATGGCTTCTACATGCTGAGCCAAACCCTGGGATTATGAATGGAGCCGATCTACCAGCTACTCTTCAGAGCTACACGTGCACACGGGCCCTGTGAATAACTGCTCTTCTCACCTAACATCTTTTTTTTTTTTTTTTACACTATTTCAAGATACAAAGCAGGCACGACTGCAATAACTGACAGTCCAAACACAGTGCAGGGGCTGCCACGATGCTGAGGCCTCTCACTGCTCCCACTAGACGAGGGGTGAGAGCTTCTGAACCTCAAGCAGTTTCAGAACCTGCTCAAACCTTGTACAGGATTTGCCCTCATAGGCAGCTACCAAAAGCTTTCTGTTACGGACACCTATGACCCTCAAAGCCGTACTTTGGTCCCTCACGTGTCATTTGAAGACTGAGATGTACATTCCCATCATTCACTTGTCCTTTCCAATAAACGATCTTTTTTCCACCTTATGCCATTTGGTTCTGATTCCAGCTGCAACTAAGACCACAGGTAAAGTTTAGAGGCAAGAGAAAACAGATTTGTTTGAAAGCCAAGTTGTGAGCTGTGGTTAGTGTTGGTTTTTTTTAATAGTAACTTCAGAAAACAATATAGACCGGATGGTTTCGGTGGCTGTTTATCACAAGGGCTAGATAATAGAATTAATAGCCTAGTTTGAGATTTTTAATAATTCAAAATTGTTCATCTACATAAGAGATTCCCAGAGAATTGCAGGGAACTGGGGCCTGCTGCTGCCCCACACCCAGAACTGCAAGAGAGACTCCTCTCTCAGGGAAAAGATGTTCTGCACCTCGGGTGTAACAGAAAGGAGCTCCACAGGTACAAATTCCATTTCTTTGCGTGCTAAAGTGACGTGGTTTTGTACGACACGAATGTATTACACAATCACATAAACAACTTATACAGAGTACATCACTCATGATGACAGAGACACCACCACCTCTTTCTCAACACCAGATCAGACTCCAGGAGCCATAAATATTCAGGTCTGAAAGAACCGCAGTAGCCTCAACCGTTAGTGCCAGCAAACACACTGCCCTTGTGAAAGCTGTACTTAAATTGCAGATTACCTAACACACAAAATGAAGGATCCTGCTGAATTTTAAGAGCTTGGATCTTTTGCAGTCTTCTGCACAAAAGCAAGCAGTGTCATTAAGAACAGTGCACCGTGGCTTCCTTTCCAGTCTGTCTTCCTCCAGGAATTGGTCTCCTTCAATGCCATCAAGTAGAGGGTTGCTCCGCTGAGGTGCCAATGCCAAGTGTGGAAGTGCTGTGATGTGCAGGGCTGCCGATAACATCATAGTCGTGAGCAGGCCCGGAGTGGGCAGGCTGCCTCGCTGCCCTTCCCTCCTAACCTTCTACAGGAGTGCTCCTGGAGTCGCTCCCCCGCTGGGCAAGGCTGCCCCGGCCCGTAAGGAATGAGTGGCCTGCAGGCAGTGTCCTGTGCTGTGGCTCTGCCAGCCATTTTGATACACATAGCTGATAAGCACTGAGGTATAATAAAGGAAATGGGATTAAAGCCAACAAAACACTCCTTCCACACCGCTGCAGCGTTTATTCAGCCTGAATTCCTGATGGGTTCTATTAATCAATCTCTTTGGCTAATTGGTCATTACTCATGCCACTGCACAGCAGTGTTCACAGTGACAGAGCAACGGAGGCGTTACAGGCTTCAGCTTTTACAGCAGGTGATTACATGTAGCTGGTCCTTGGGTAAGGGCTCCTTACAGGATGACTGTCCCTCTGCAAACAAAGCAGCAGCACTCTGGGCTTCTCCAGGGCTGAGAAGTGCTACGTACAGGCACGGTATTGTCATCGCTAGGAATCAAGGCTGATTAGTGCCACGGAGAGCGGTTGCGATTAAGCAGGTTGGCTCCGTTACCTCTTTCCCTTTCTCTTGTTTACCTGGGATCCAAACCGCAAGGCACAAGTGATGACAGGAGGAGAGTGAGGGGAGCAGGGTGGGGAAAGAGCTGATGATTAAAAAACACGGGAGGAATACTCTGAGACACACAGTTACCGTAACAGCAGACAAGCAGACCAGAGGCAGACAACGATAAGCTGACCTGCTGATTTGTTGCCCAGTCCTGGAAACCCCCATGCACCACACCACTACCGGCAGTCCTCCTTCAGTGAAATGCCAAAAGAAACATCAGCACCACGTTGACGATGATGAGGAAGAGCAGGATGACAAAGACCACTACCCGCTGGGTCTCCGGGTTCATGTTGCAGCGGAGGAAAGTGTGAAGCGCACTCCATTTGTGCCTGCTTCGGTCGGGGACCTTTGCCATGGCTTCGGCCCCCAAGAAAAAAAAAAAAAAAAAAAAAAAAAGGAAATAAAAAAGCTTAACTGCCTGCCAGGGCAGGATGGGGCAGAGGGCTGTGAACAAAAGCTGTTTGCAGCTCTCAAAAGCAGAAGTCTAAATGGTTCGGCACAGCCACTGCTGCTCCCGCACAGCACGTGTGCCAAACGCCCCCTCAGCTCAGGGGGAGCTTGTCAGCACATCCCCGGGGTTCCACGTCTTCTGTGCCGAAGGAGCCGTCGCCATCGCTCCAGCAGGAGGAGGACATTGGGTTCCTGGTGGCGAGCGCGGAGCGTGGCGGAGCTCTGCAATCCGGCTGCGATATCGGCTTCCCAGAGAGCGGCGCCGCGATTTGCTGCGCGCCGTCTCCAGGATACACCAGGCCTTAGCAACGCGGAGCGCAGCCCTGGGGTGTGCAGGGAGGCTCTTAAGGAGGGTCAGGAGAGGATTAGGCGGCTGCTTTTTTAAATCCTTCCACCCGCACTAAGAGTGTGCCAGCAATAGAGACGAGTCCTGCCAGAAGGCAAATCCCCTGCGCCGGGCGGGGGCCGGGCAGAGCCAGCCCTGGGCAGGCGAGGGCACGGGCAGCTTCCCGCACACCTGAGCGTGCAACAGGTGCGGGGGTTCGCTGGAGGACGGGACACGCAGCCCTGGCTCTGTCTGGGAGTCCAGGAGAAGCAGCTTCTGTTGGACTCTGCCATTTGCTTCCTGGCAGGATCCTGGAGCCAGAAAGTCTAAAGGACTTGGCTCCCTCTGCCAACGCCTCCGTGGGCCTGAGTCACTGCAAATCCGCAATCAGAAAACCTCTATTCAGCTCTGCAGAGCCCTAAACATGCTTTTATGAACTTAACTTTTGCTGCTGGACTGCAAAGTTCACCAAGAACCAAGCTGCCTCGGGTACACTCACAAATGCCCCAGCTAAACATAGCTCCCACCCGTGTCGGGTCAGGAACACAGGGAAAAGGCACTTCTTGGAAGGATTAGGGATAGATCTTGGAGAGCACCCATCACAGGCTCTTCGACTGCAGCCCTTTTGTTTCCTCTAGCCAGCAAAGCAGAGCCCACCTCTTACACAACAGCCAGCAACAATCACTCCCCAGGAGAGGAAGAGGAGGACTCAGTATTCAAGTCCTTCATTGACAGGAGGCAGTTTCACATCTTCTAGTTCTCACTTACACCACATATTCCCCCTCATGAAACTGAGGAATGCAAATCCAGCAATCCTGATACCGAAATCAGCTCAATCCACACCCTGGATTTAGGGCTAGATGATACTGGAGCTAGTGTGTGGAGCCGCAGATGCTCCACGGAGGATGGAGTTGTCCAAGAGGATGACTCTGCACTTTACACAACAGTTTCCAACATGGCCACACACATTCCTAGGAGCAGGAACCAGAAGACAAGGTTCCCCCCCTTAAACACCCCAACTGCTGAACACCTCTGGTAGCCTCCATCTCTGGGAAGGGCCATGCGGGAGCAGCCACACAATGTGGGTACAAATGGAACACTCAGCTGCTCTCACAACTGAGAAACAAATGAACAAAAAAGCTGGGTTTTTTTCAGGTGTTAGCACATCAATACCCATAATGTTTCTTGGGGATCTGTGCAGCTTCTGTACGTACCCTAGAAAACAGCAGGTAAGATTTTTTAAAGGGAAAAAGTTTAAGAGTTATGGGTACTGGTACTTTCCTTTAATTTTGGAGTTTTTTCCCCAAATTGCACTAACCTCAGCAGGGGCTCTACAGAAAGGGCAGTCAAAACTTCCATTGTCTCCTTATGGTTCTGCAATGTTTAAGATAGCTGTCTTTCTTAGTCATAATAAAATCAAATCAAGAATTATTTCAGTTTCTTGTTCCTGAACACAAAGATCCTGCAAATCTCCTTGTCTCTAGCTTAAATATAGAACAAGGAGAATGATGGGTAGGATGAGGTCTTGTGCTCTCAAGGCAGCTTCAAGATCTGTAGGAAAAACCTCACAAACAGAGCAAACTACTGGGATCTACAGGCTGCCCAAGCTCGCAGGTGTTTGAGTTTTTGGCCTGCAATGACTTAATGGCTTTAAAAAACTATTTCTCCCTGCCACGCGCACCACAGCAGAACACTTCAAAGCTTGCAGACTTCAATTTACTGAAAGTTCTTCAAGCCCACAGTGGACTCGCATCACTGCATTGTTCAACTCCTGGGCATTCTGCAAATCTTGTCTGGCTCTGAAGGCTTTTCATGCCTGACTGAGTTTGGACATAAGCCACCAAGCAGGATTTGGGTGGGATGTAGATCTTGAGGAGAAGCTAATCATGGTGAATGGAAAGCATGATCACACCCACTTCTTTGAAACCTGCACAGCAACTATATCTTCTCTAAGCATTTAGTTACACTGAAAAGAAATAGATAAACTCCAGTGATTCAACAAGGCTAGCAGAGCTATACTGTTGGTGTCACAGGATATGAGGTAGTTTCTAAAATCCATGATGTAATTCTCCAGTAGTCTCCTGAAATCTTTGCCACTTATGAACATGCTAAAACATTTGAAGGTGAAAGCACAGAGAGTTTGTCTGAAGACATCTGAAAGGGGAAAGCAGTTCACTTCTTGGACACTGCTCTGAGCCCCCCTGGAAAAAGAAGCCCAGGGGAAACTGATGCCAGAAAGAAATTGCAGGGGGGAAAAAAAGGTACAAAATTGTAGTGGAGGGTACATTTTCATCTAACTCTGCTGTCTCCAAGAAACACCCCAAGCCCCAGCTATGTTCCTTTGCTCTTCTGATGTGCAGACCCAAGTGCCTCCCTGCACTCCATTGCCTGGGCACAAACGACATGTTTGCCTTGTGTACATCTTGGAGCATTGCACAATTAATATTAAGTGGCATTCACCCTTCTGACCCCACAGTGAAGAGAAACTGATCTCAACAAGGACAAAAGCTGCAGAGTGACTCTAGCTGTGACCCGGCTTTTGTTCCCACCCCCACACAGTGAATCCCCTCACAAGGTCTGTCGCAGAGACTCTGCACAGGGGAGTTACTTCCATGGTAACTCCAAGTGTTTGCCGTGGGGGGGGGCTGCCCAGCTCCTGCTGCACTCTGCTAAACATCATGTGGCATTTTTCCATCATGGAAATAAAGCCTCATTCCTCACTGATCAGACATGCTTCTGTGGTAGGTGGCATCAGCAAGAGATGAAATAGCTGAAAGTTTTACCTTGTGGCTTGTAATACAGTGGGGCTTACTTTGTATAACTATCACTGAGGGAGCATATTTCAAATAATTGTTGCACAATCTCCATTGGAATCTAATTTTCAATTGTAATAATTTCCTTTCAATCCTTCCTCTAAGAGCCATCCTCAGCCAGGACTGCACCATGGGAATAATGCTGCCACTCAAACAGAGCAAGTAGCGAGCACAGCACAGCCTCAAAGGCCTGGACAGACACAAAGCCCTGCTGCAGTCCCAGAAGCTGCTCAGTGACCAAGGCTTCAGGGAATGAGTTATTCAAGAACCCCCGTCTAATGTTAGATAAAATAGAAAAAGAAAGACATGCCTTCATTTTTCATCAAAATGACACTAAATACTGCCAAGTCCTTACTCATCACCATGCAGCACGTGAAGCCTAAGCTTTTGAAGACCGCTTTAGGTGTCATTTTTAGGAGGCCAGGAGTATACAGACAAACCCACTGTCTACCAGTAAAAAGGTTGTTTCAATAGTGTAACAGCTGAACTGTGAACTGAAAGGCACACGCACATAAATGTGAAGAAATAATAACTGTAATAAGCAGCACAGGTGTGCCAGTAGAACAGGCAAGAAAATAACTGAGGAGACAAGCAGTGAAGCTGTATCCATCATACTGGAAAAGCAAAGAGCACGTGTTCCACAGCAAGGCCATCAAGGGCAGTCCTGTGGGGGACCAGCCCCACCTTCAGCACCTCTCTCCTCTCTCCTGGTGAGCAGGCTTGGAAAGCAAAGCTCCAAGTAGAACACTACAAATCATGCTGGAGCACATTTCCAGGACTTCCTATTCTTGACTTGTCACAAATAAGAATGTGCTTGCTACAAGTACAAGAAACAACACAATTCAACTCCTCTTAAAGCCAAGGATACATTAGTATTGTAGGCACAAATAAACTGCGCTCTAAATATCCCTAGACAATGAAAGAGCACTCTTACTGGATCATTTATCAACATTCTCCCTCCAACAAGGTGAAAAGTATATCTAAATATTAACAAAGACAAAAGTGCTAGAACCAAGCCTGGATTGGGCCCAGCTGACACACGGACACCTCCTGCCCCAGCCAGGCTGCCTGCTCAGGGCGGAGCACACGGACACAGCAGGCAGGCAGCTCCAGTGTTTGCCGGCTCTGTGCATGCAAACGCAGCCTGGAGCACGCAAATGTGAACTCCTTTACAAGTTTTCCTAAGGTATTCCGAAATAGGACACTTTCTAAGGCAGCATTCCTCTCTATTGTTGCACCAATGAAGCCACAGACACAAACATGAACTTCCCCGTCCCTCTAGCTGGCATCGCTGGCTGTTGGAATGATGGGCATAAAGAACTACAGAGGAAGAGAACACATTCAGCACATCCGGAAACCTTTAATGTTGCAACAGCCAGATTCACCTGGGTCCACATGACTGGATTTTTTTTTCCCCCTTCAACTTCTCTTTGACATAATAATCACCTAATTATTACTGCCCTTTCCATCATACAGAGCTGTTGAAGAACTTCTTAGGGAAGAAGCTTCTATTGATTTTTAGTTTTTTAATTGGGTGATAAAAATACTTCTATCTATAACACTGGTGTGATGAACCATTTCAAATGCATCTTTAAAAAAAGAATCCAGGCTGAGTGAATGGTCAGTGGACAGATTTCTACCTAGTTTTCAGCTCAGCAACTGAAAGGGCTGACAATGAAATTGTGAGAGGGGCAAGCATTTGTACCTGCAAATCATTCAATGGAAACCAAGTTTCCTTAATCCCCAATTATCCCACTATTACACTTTTCCCAGCATCCAAACTAAGCAACTATCAACCCTGTTATGCATTGAGTTAACTCTCAGTAACAACTGCAGCTAACACCTCCCAAAAGGGCATCATTCCTATTGAGCCACGGCCAGAAACCATCAGAACAAGTATAGCTTTTTCAGCTGCATATGATCATGTACTTCTAAAATGGAAAACAGTCTGTCAGAGGCCCACAATTTGCTTTGAATTTTTACAGTGCGTAACACTGTGTTACTAGAGCACAGTTACTCCCACTGCATCTTTCTCTAGCTCGTACTGCATGGTTTAAGCCCACACAGCTTTTACAGCCAGTACTTCCCTGGGCAGATTACTCATGCAATGCTGCCAAAACTTTACAAGCTGTTCTCGTGCTCGAGTACCAAGATTCACGAGATAACTATCAATGGAAAGAAAATGAGCCTGACCATTTCCTTATGTAGTGCATAGATTAAGGCATGGCCACACTGGGAGACTGCAAGAAAAGCAGCCATTCGGACGGGCCACCCCTGACTACAACTAATTAAAAAAAAAAAAAGAAAAGAAGAGAAAAAGAGACAAGCTGCTTAGCAACCAGTCTTTTGCTTTCAGATTCTACTAAAGCTAGAAAATCTTCCAAATTCTCCTAAAGTAAGTTTTATTTTCAAGAGTAGCAACAGCAACTGTTAATATGTTTGAAGCATCTGGGAATTACCATCGTGGCCTGGAGCTCCAGTGCCAAAGGAAGGTGTTGGTGCTGTGAGCCACGTGCCGACACAACACATCCCACACACCCTGGGAGCTGAGGCAGGGCAGCTTCCAGCATCACACACAGGGGATGACACACTCCCAGGGTGTGCTGGGCTGGAGCTGGGCATGCTTTTGTGATTTTGGGATGCCAGAGGAGGGATGCGGACAGGTATGGCCTGGGAAACAAAACAAAGCATGTTAGGATAGATGTGGCAGAGCAAGGAACAAGCAGAGAGAAGCAAATACAGGCTGGCACAGCCCATGCAGTGGCCTAGGAAGGTGGATATTTTCAGTACAAATTGGACACAGGCAGAACAAAGGATATTGTAATAATGATGCTCTGAAATAAACACAGGCTGAATGGGGTTTGTAGTAAGACAGGTGGAAAGAAAGGAAATGCTGCATCTTGGAGACCCAGCAAGATTTACAGCCTGAATATACAGAAAGGGGTCAGAATAGAAAATGACCATTCTTGTTACAGGGCTGAGGAACAGACATGCTGACAATGACATCCTTAGTGACTGAGAGAGGAGGTGTTTGGGATCCTAAAATTATTTGGATGCTTTTTGCTTTTGTGGTGTCCTGTTTTTGAGCTGAAAATTTAACAGCCATGGATAGCATAGAATAACAAGGAATGGTCATTTGGGCACTACGTGGGCTGGAACAGAGAAATAAGGGGAAAACGGAGTCAGAAAAATACTCCTAGAAAAGTCAAGGAAAGAAGAGCAGGAACAGGCATAGGTAGAGTTGTGGGACCTGAAGCAGGTGAGGTCAGAGGAAGCTGCAATGAAGCCAGTGAAAACAGATAAAGTGGATGAGAAGGGGATGAGCAACAGTACAAGGTGAGTGACAAGGTGAATATGGTAACATGGAGTAGAGGAAGATGCCTAATGTACAGAGCTGAAAAAATACTAACAGATAATCCCTGTAAGAGTTTCTACAAGAGGTGGCTGGAGAGGGGAGGGGGAACAGGGGCAAGCTTTATTTTTTTGGTTGTTTCTAGAGCACAAGTCCCCTTTCTTTCTGACTCTGCAGGTGTTTACAAGAAAGCAATGTAGTTTTGGGCTGTCTCAGATAGTCTGTTGAGCCCACACATTATAAAATTACAAGTACAGCATTCCTTTAGCTGTCATCTTTAAAATAATGCATTTAGTTGCAGAGCAGTGTTCTGACCCTTCTCTTACTGATCAGCATCCTCACCTCTTACAGAATATACCAGTCTCGTGGAGGCAGAAAACAGGAAAACTGCTTACAAGTGACAGGTCTCTAAAGTTCTTCCAGGCTGGCCTTTAGTAATGTTAATTTGGGAGTCCTCTTTCATTGCCTTCTGATGTAATTAAAGGATTCACAGAAGGGCTGGAGAGAAGAATAAGCTCCATGGATGAGAACAAGTTCCATGAGAGTGAGAAAAGCCGTAAGAGGATAAATGACATACATAAGCTGTGTTTAAGAATCAGGCTAGGCTTTCCTATGTCCTACATGATAAAAAGTAGGACAGAAATTTTAATTGGTCAAGCAACCTTCCGAGGTGACATTTTCCCTGATGCCTCTGTTTCAGCCAGTAGGCCAAAAAATTGCAGCAGGACAATACACCCTGAAGATCAAACCTTGATGGGCTGTTCTCCAAAAGCTGCCCCCAAAAATTACTAAGACTGTAAGATACAGCTCAGAAGCAAACTTGGTAAGTGGTTGTCAAGACTATCAGGAAGGCGAGGGTGGGCTATCAAGCCCCAGCAGTTAAATGAACAAGGTGCCCCTCTGCTTTATTAGCAAAGCATCCATTAGGGACAGAGGAATGTGAAAAAACCAGGACATTCAGTCCGTATTGGATAGGTCACACACCCTGCTTTCATTTCATAAAACCTGTTGATATGAAGACTTGCCAGCAGCGAGTCAGTGGAACAGCCAGGAACAGGATCTTCTCTAAAGATCATAGATAACATCAGCGGGAAGTAGGACTGAAAAAAATAACCCCCCCAACACCTTTCTAGGTCACTGTTCCCCGTAATCCAAAACGTCAAGGAAGAAGCTGAACTCAATGTTCGGCTGCTGCACAGCAGCACAGCTCTGCTGCAGTCCCCCGAGGCCCCAGTGATAGCCTGACAAGCCCGTGGCACAGGAGGTGTGCGGGGCAGCCCGACTGCTGGGGACAAAGGCTGCTCTGTTCCCTGCCCGCGGAGCGCGCGCGTGTTCCCGGTGGGAGGAACGGGGTCAATTCGAGGAACGTTTCCTCATTTCGCTGCAAGGAGAGGCTCTGAGTGACCTGACTGAACAGGGGCTATCCCAGGGCATGCCCAGGGCACCAAGCAAGGACTGGCCCCCAGTGCCCCAGAGGGAAGGGGAGCCTTCCCATGAGCCTCGGGAAGAGCAGAGCTGGCACTTGAGCAGCTTGGTTATTCTTGTTGATCTTTCTGCTTTCATCAGAATGGTACTATAAAACTGCAAGGAATATGCCAGTGCCTTCACTCCATTAAACCATGGCCAAACTTTTTGCTAACTCAGCTCCTAACTTACCAAGTAGAGGAAAAGGGGCCTTGGTCACGGGACAGGGCTGAAGCTGATGGGGAAGATCTCCTGAGGGATTGACAGTGCTCTTTGAAGGGTCAAAAGAGTCAGGAGGGATTTTATTTTTCCACCACTGGGATCAATTTTCTTTGGAGAATTAGGAAAATTCTTTGCAGGGAAAAGCTGCTCCAAATCACGGTTTGGAGAGGAGAACAAATCCAAGAAATGTTCTGATATCAAAACCATGCTGAGAGGAACCTGAGACACAAGTATGGTACAAAATGAGAGATATTCACTTCCCTGTCTCTATGTAAACACTTAAGCCTGGAATGACCTCTGCAATAACCTCTACACTACCCAGCATTCCTACTCTCTCACATTCCTTCTTTATCCCCTTCTCTCAGTAAATCTGTGTACTCCAATATCCATTTGGTTATTGTGCTATTATCCATCCCGGGTGTTTCTTGAATTAGTAAACTGGGGCATGGATATCCCCAAACCTATTTTTAAAATAAAGACATTGGCAGAGCAAATTGTAACAGCAAGATTCTGCAAAACAGACTTGTCTTTGCACACCATCACGCTCCCATTTCAAGCAGTGGTGACAGCAGTTTAATACACTTCTGAACTAAAATCTTTGTAGGGATGCAAATATCGCAGTGCTTCTAATGCTCTTCCTCCCATAAAACAGCAGTGGAGACTTAGGTACCAAACCAAGGATCCCTGAAAGCCAAACGAGGAGCTCCTGAGGACAGGGTAAGTTCCTTCTTTGTATCAGAGAGAGGGCAGGTTTGAAAGGCTTCCACTTTACACATGGAAGGTGAAATCACTCCCCTTCACTTGTACATTTCCTTGGCTTCATTGCACAGACCCTGATTAGGTGCATATGAGAGCCCTCAGCAGGTAGGACCATGAGGACCTCAAAGGGTTAGTGCCTGCCTTGCCCCATCCAAGGATTTGAAGATCTCAGTGGCGCTGTGGTGAATGGCCCTCATGTGCTAAAAGTGGAAGGCAGGAAGCCAAGACCTTCAGCAACATAGCCCTTATCCCCGTACGACACAATGCCACTGCTGCAGGTTAAAGGAGCTCTTTTAATGGGATGCCAAAGTATTTATCTTCACAATAAAGAGACCTCTTGTAAACACATCATGTTTTCTTTAACTGGTGGGGAGCATCAGACAGAGTTCTGGGAACCCATGGACACACTGGATAAAACAGAGGCAGTCTTTGAGGTGATTTGGCACAAGTAACTCCAGGAGTTAAAACATTCTTGGATCATTTCTTCTCCAAAGGGAATACTGTTTGTGGAGCCAAGGCCCTCTGCACACCCCAGTAACTGGGAACACATTTAATGCCGACAAACAACAGACATTTTATTGAGTCCCCTAATACTCACAAGAGATCATTAACAAGCGTTAACAGAAGCTGTTAGTCTTTACAATATAACAGCTGGCAGGGCTGATGTAAGAATTCCAAAGCCATCATGCTGTCTCCAGTTATCTCCTTTGAGTGATGTATTTAGGTCTCTTTTACAGCCAGGGATGAAAGTTTGGGCAGTACCTGCCCTCTTCAAACATGTCTGTATGCATGTGGGGGCACACCCGTGCCCACAAAGAGCTGAAAGCCAGAGGCTACCTCTCCTTCTCTGCTGCTCCAGCTTGGCTGCTGGAAGGAGGAGTTAGATTCCCTGAGAGACTGAGCTCATAACCCACTCATCCCCTGGTGCACCCGCAGCACTGTCACACCTCGGCGTTTTGGTTTGGGAGTTAGAACTGTGACAGCTCCCCATGTATTATTCTTACCCCAAAAACTAAGCTAAGCCTGGAGGTTTTTTATTTGTTCCTAATGAATATCGGATTAATGGATTTCTTTATTTATCATAAAGAAAGCATGGTCCAGCAAAAGAAAATATATTTTATAGAAATGCTTCTATGTGGATTGAACTCCTGGTGGAGTGTATACTACAGACCATAGCATCCATGGTAAGGGAACTACCTGCCTTCACCTCCCATGGTTGGGAATGAGCATTTGGATGGAAAAAGACTCGCTGCATGACTGCAAGTGTGAAAGCATATCCCATTTCTCCCATCTTTCCAAAAAACCCCAACATCCACTCAGAAGATAGCCTTTCCTCAATGCTGAGTGAGCTACACTGGCTTCCATCATGCTCTCTGCATCTTCAGCCTGCTGAGGGAGGATCCCTTGCTCAGGGGATGCCCAAGGCCCGGTGCTAAGGAGGATGTGAGAAAGTGGCTCAGAGCAGCCCCAGCTGCCCATGGTAGAAAGCACAAATATGGCTCTGGAAACCCCTGAGACCACTTAGCTACTGATCCCCTTGTTTGATGAGACATAATCGCCATAGAGTATTTCAATATACTGATTTGCTTTAGATCCATTGCAAAAAGCCCTCCGAAAAGCTTAAAAGGCTTAAAAGTCTGCAGACCAGAAAACGCTAAAAACTAAATCCATCAGGCAGTAAAAGAAGTTACAATTCTGACTCCATACTCTGAACACTCACATTTAAGCCCCACAAAAAGTTATGCAAGCACTAGGGACCAAAAACTAGGATCCAGTAAAGATTTATGTCCACAGAGGAACATTATTTCTTGTCCTTGACAGCACTGAGCTTTATACCGTATTCTGCAAATAAATCATATCTGCTGCTTCTAGACCACAGTTGTCAACCTTGGCTGCAGGAATACGTGGGACACAAAAGCAGGAATTAAGCCCTCCAGAGGGGAAAAAAAAAACCCCAACGGATGCTGGCAGGTGTCTGTTAACTGGTTTCTGTTTGCTTTAGCTTCAGTTGGGAGAGCAGTATGCTCATGTTAAGATACAAAAGTGATAATAAATCTCTTCTCCCAGATTACACAAGAATGTTATATATCGCTTCCATATGATCAATAATTCTAATTCTGTTTTCAGTCTGGAAACCCATAGTGACCACAGCTTTTGCAATCTATTCTGTACTCTTTTAAAGAAAAGGAATGACAATATTTTGTGGCACTATTTTAATATGTTTCTGTCTTTTGAAATTTGCCCTCATATAGTACACAAGAGATTTGTATTAATTAGAATGAAGATAAATGAAGTGAAAAAGGCTATGAAGGATATTATTCATGTTTAACAAAATTAAAATCAGGTGTTCTGACTTGACCTGTATTAACATTTTATGAGTTTTGGGGTTTGATTTGGTTTTGCTGTTTTGTTTGGTTTGGTTTTTTTTTAAAAAACCTCAACAGTTCACAAGTCTGTCTTGTTTAAAACTAACTGGTCTGGGAGGAGCACTGGGTGAGCCCAGTACAGGATCAAAGAGCTTAGCACAACAGTAATGTTTTAGAGACTCAGTAAGATGGAGAGAGTACTGCTACAGTATATGTTGCCCTGGGTACGTGGCAGAAGTATTGTTTGTGCCACTTAGAACATTTTTCTGGATTAATTACTTTGTTAAATCAGAAACATATCTGTTGGAACCAATTCGCTTAATTGCATCTTGTCAACAACCACGGGTTAGCTCAAACATCTGTAAGACACTACGATATTGCCACTTTAAAACATAAGACAACAGTGGTTACGTGTCTTAGATAAAATCCTGGCCTGCTGAAGCCAGTGAATTGTGCATTTCCTCAGGAATGAGACTTCGCATACCAAATTCCAAACTTATCAGGCATAGAGCCATAAGAGATAAGGAAAAAATTGGGAGTCTTGCTGTTACTTTCCAAACACTTAGTGCTCTGCTTTCACAAGATGGGCACAGTGCTGTTCACGGAGGGCTGCAAGGGACGTGTTGAACTGCAATAGCATTTCTTGCAAAGCACGGAGCCGTACGGGCCCTTCTCAGAGCGGGACACAACAAACCTTCAGGACACGGCAGATATTACCAAGCAAAGAGGTCGAAGCTTCCTCACTCAGGCCAATTACTTAATGGGGAAAACTAGACAGCTTATCATCACCATGGTCCCTCCAGAGCCAGGCAGGCAGGCTTTTTATATGCCTAACCCCTCACGTTCTCCACTTCAGACTACATATAATACATTTAATGAAGCTTGAAGCTGTATCTGTCCTCTACATTATATTTATGGAGAACTGGAAGGACAGAATCACAATGTATTTGCAGTACAGATTTTTCTCTTACTGCATTTTCACCCAGTGATACCCTGGAAGCAATAAAATACAAGGATAGGGTCTTTATCTGGAGCAAACACAAAGTAAACTCTATCGAGTACAATCTAAACAAAAAATCTCTTTTCCTGAGCATCAAGAAAGCATTCAAAAGAATGTCAAACAGATGCCCCAAGAAAATTACTTCCCCAGCCTCTTTTCTCATCCCAAACCCTTATTATTACTTTTTGATTGATTTTTCTTGGCTCTTACACAACTCTCACGCTGCTCTTCTTAGGTGGGCTGTATACAACCTTCCCAGCTTTCTTTTATCCCTCTAGTATTCTTGCCAATAAATTATTCTAGTTTTATGAAAGGTTTCTTTTTTATTTCATAATCATTTTCTCTTGATCCAAAATTAACTAAAACTCAGTGGTTGGGTGTTTTGTTCTTTAATGCAACGCTTGGTCTGCCAACTGCCTTAAAAATGTATTTCAGCCTTCTCTGTTTATTTGAAAGCTGTTCCTTCCAAGAAGGCTAAGAATAATGTGGTTACCATAGTTTCCTTATCCACAACCAATAAAATGCAACTTGGAATACAATAAAACAAAGCTGAGACTACTCACAAAATGTGACTGAATGAGTGAACACTGAGATCTTCACCCTACATCACTCCTAGCACTATGGAAAATACTTAAGACCAATCAATAGCCAGATTTTGGTCCAGCAGGGAAGACGAGGATAAGCCTGTCCAACTACCAGCTATTTGAGATATTTCAATCCAACACTTAAGATGTCTGTTACCGTAGAATTCCCATCTCACAGATTTAGTATTTCACTGCAGAGATTTTGTACTTTTCTGTAATCTCTTGTTCCGGGAAGCGATCGTGTAGGCAGTGCTTTGCTAAGGCTCACTGGAACCAAGTGATGGATTAATTACCCGTAGGAACCAGTCGACCAAGTAAATAATGTACTGTTTGTTCTTACAGTTTTGTTGGCTCCTGAACAGGCAAGATTCTAGGGAACAAGCCAAAAATAATCTTTTTCCTTTCAGTCGACTGGCCAACAAAACCCCACATATGCTTCATAGATTATACAAATTACACCTGCTTTGGACACATCCATTTACTTTCCTGATTACAACTGATGGAATTTTGCTCTAATAAAATGAACTTTTAAGAAATGAAAGAAAAGCAATTGTTCTCAATAATAGTGAATAAAGAAAACCACCACATGCATGATGGTGAGACCTGCCGACAAGTCTATTTTTTTTGTCTGATTTTAAAGACTTGTAAAGATTTCCTTTAAAAAAGTAAAATATTTTGCCTTTTCTTGAAAAAAAAAAAAAGAAAAGAAAAAAAAGAAAATAAAAGATACAGAGGATATTCTGTTTGATGAGTCCTAGTAAGAAGACTTACCAAGGCAAGCACCTGACTGGGAGGGAAGCAGAATCCTCCTCCCACAGACTCAGTGCATGCTTTGGGACTGACTCCTGTGGTGCCTGCGACTCTCATAAACACGCCAGGTAAACGTGGAAGAACACAACTCAAGATGTTCTGCTGTTCTGCTCATGTTTTCTTGCCAGTGACAACAGCCCAAGACAGCTGACTTTAAATCAAAAAGCTCTGACCATGGTGTTGATAACCCCTGGACATAAGTAATAGGGGAAGAAAATAAAGCCACTCCCTTCCTTACCCCAGGCACCCAGGGCTGTAGGTGGGGATTCTGAGCAGTGGCAGCAGGAGAACTGCTGGAACAGAATTTGTTTTTGTTGTTTTTGAAGAAAAGCTCTTATCCTCACTGTGCAGCTTTCTGGAGATTTTTCGGACCCCAGAAGCACCATCACTGGGTGTACAAACACACACACTGAGAGCCACATAGTTTCAATTATAGCTTAGCCACAAGAAAACGTAATACTTCTTTAATCCCTGCCTTCTCATCTTGTGAAGGTCATGTATAGGTAACAGTATAGGAAAGAGAGAAAGAAAGTGTAGGAGGTCAAGAGATCACTCGTGGTGAACATGCTCCACTCTTTCAATGCAAGTTCACCTCACAGAAAAAGCATTTTGTGTGTAGCAGGGTGTCAGTTCTAATGCACAAGAAAAAACCCAGTACTTTTACAGGAAAAACATCTTAGATCTGTTAGTATGTTGCTCATTGCATCACTCAAACCAAGTAGTACCTTTTTAAACTGCTGATGTCAACTTAATCAGGGTCAGCACTATAAAAGAAAATAGCTAAAAACAGTGACTAAAAAGGCAGGTCTTTCACCTCCCTAGAGTGAGTTTACTGGGGAACAGGAAGAAACAGTGAAGACCAAGCCTGTATTAAACTTTGCACCCTTCTTACCTATGAATAAAGAAATAGGTAGACTGGGGACTTTTTCAACATTTCCATTATGCCTTCAGTACAACATGCTCCAAGTCTGAACAGCCTGGCCAGGCTGCTCATTAATGTTTTTAGACTTCTCAACCAAAAACATCCAAGAGGAGAGTCACCTGCTCAGGACCTGTGACTGTGCATTGCCTTAGGGACAGCACCCTGATGGAAGGCCCAGCCCCTGTTGTCACCCAGCTGCAGATGGTGCCCACAGTAAATGACGTTTGAAGCCCCATCCACTGTGCCATTATCAGTTTGGCTGTGGTCAGCAAGAACCACCAGCATCCATGCTTGTGCCGTGTCCGAGACACGGGGCAGCACGTACCTCGTTGATGGCCAGCTGCTCCCCGCCTCCCCCGGGGTGGCCGTAGCGGTGGTTGGAGCTCCGGAAGTCCTCGTACAGGTCCTCCTCGCTTCCCACATCGTCTGTCAGGGCTGTCTTGTCCAGTGCTCCATCAGCAATCACTGCAACAACAAAATGCACAAATTGGCACGGACCCCAGGAGCCTCAGCAGCACTGCACCAGGACAGGAGCTCACTGGGGCGAGGGGCACCATAACGCAGCATAAAGGGGAAAAAGACAAGGAAACTACATAGGCAATTTTGGGTCAGAATTCCAGCCTCACGCATGCCTGTTTTTCAGAGAATTTTTCTCCACTCATGTTTTACCACCATAAATGTTTGTGCCTTTTTCTAGACTGGAAAATATGATTTAAAATAATTCAACAACTGCTGCATGTTGCAAAGAAAAGATCAAGCAAGAATAAGAAAACAAGGTGTGAAAAAAGGCACAGGGCAATGATGGCACGAGTGTGATTTTATTAGGACCTTGCTGTGTTGACAGGAAACTGGACTAGGTAAAAATGTCTGCCACTTCATACCTTGAGGATTATGATTTACCAAATCCTATCAGGCCACAGGAAGTCTCAGCCTTTGGAAGAAACATTCATCTTCCTCTTTGTCCACACACTTATTTGAGAACCCTTTTTGTTGCCTAAAAGGGTGTTTGCTCCAGAATTATCCATTATTACCACAGGGAGGCCATTCTGCTCAGCACAGCCCCAAACGAGCTACAGGTAATGGAGGATTCACGGTCTGCAGCTAGAACAAACACTGAAGTCTCAAGGTAGAAGCCTGAGAGAAGTAAAAATGTGGCATTTATACTCCTTGCACAGAAGAAAGTGCCACTGTTTCATGGGCAGGACCTTTTTCCTAAAGTTTCCTTGAGGTATTAGCAAATACCCTTCAGTGGCATGTAGTGTCATTCATCCCATCCCTGTACTGGTTACTGAACATAAACTTTCTGTTCTCAAATCTGTGAAAAATGACAGTGATTAAAGAAAACACTTGCTGACATATTCATCTGGATTAGCAACTGCTAGGGCAACAGTTTCCATGACAAAGCCGTGGGCTTTACAAAGATTTCTATGTATGAAGCAAGTACCTACACAAAGATGATGCAGTGAACAGCTGATATAACTGGTAATTTTAGTTCAATGGACTTGACATGGCTACAGGAGTAGAACTGAACGAAGAGAAAACACAGACATTACTATCAGCACTCCTGGCAACAGTCTTGGCTGTGCAGGTTACATGATGTTACACTTCAAATTTTTGCAGAAGAGGTGAAAAAAATCTTTTGAGCTTGACCTCGTAGAGCTTTAATAGGAAGTGACTCACAAACCTGGTCTTGAGCCCTCATTTCCCTTCATAGTGCAAGTGCATCTTATGCACCTAATTGTGCCAATGGGTGAGTAAAAGTCCCTAACAATTCATTAGCTTATTATTACCTGAAACCAAAGCTGCACCACATTAGCACTAAATAAAGTGCTAACAGAGGTTACAGCCAGACCTGCAAAGCTTGTCCTCGTCAACACTTTCAGTACATGGGATGGTTTGTTACAGCTGCACCACCTGATCACTTCTGTTAACAGTGAGGTGTAAATCCAGTGTAGCAGCTATCAGTTCAGTGCAGTAACCTGACATCAAAATGACAAGTATGAGCTATTTTTAAACTAAATATTTGCTTGTTTATGCTTTGAATTCAATAAATAGGCACAACACAGCAAAGATTGTCTGAAGCTGGAGCTCTACTTGGTATTGATGGCAATTCAGGACACAGAGGTGCATATGAGCTTATGATTAAAGCAGAATTTCCTGTGCAAGTATGGAACTACCCAACCATTCAACTTTAAGTGACATTTCACAAAAAATCAAACATTCCCCTAGCTTTGCTCTGACACATCGCATCGTTCATTATACAGAAGTTCTGTGCTGAATACGTGCCGGTAGTATAGATTGCATATAAAGCAATTCTGGGGCTAAGACCTAGTCCATTAATATAAAACTCAAAACCAGCTGGAATACCACTGATATTATAATTTCATGCAGAGTGACCGTGGCTGGAACTTCTAAAACTAAATTTAAGGGCACTAAAGGTATCACTTTTTGCTCATACACTGTCTGAAAAACCTTGGGCTGATAGTAATGAACAACTTTCAGTGTGTTAGTGCAGCACAGAAACAAATTAGAAATTTTTTTCAAGAACAAATAAAAATAAATCATTTATAAGAAGCAAGTCAGCAGTCACTTAATTCAAAACTCTTTTGCAGCCCTCTGATCTCATTCTTTTCCCTTATTTTACACATGGTTTCATTGCTTCTCCCTTATGCATCTTCTGCTATTTTCACTGCTAAAAGTAACCTTCAGCTTGAAAAATGTTCATTGACATCTTTAATGCTTTTGGTTTTTGCCCCCACATTTTCCTATTTGTTCTCTGATCTGTGCTTAGATGAAAAAGCAAAAGCTCCAGGGAGGTATTTATCTATGTTACTTAAAATGCCCTATACCTCTGCTAAGTGCCTTGAAAGCTGTGCTTGCTTTTACTAGAGATCTGTTTTTCCTCTCTGATCTTACCAAGCTCATCAATTCTCTGCTGTCTCAAGACCTGCTACTGCATTTGGGATTAGTTTTCCTGGCAAAAAAAGTCCTGATAGATATAGTGCTCGAAAAACTACACTTCATAAGCATGAGAAAGTTCTCAATCCTTGAGGAAGAATGGCCCAAGATAGCCATTACACATTTTCCCAAACTAATGCTGCAGGGAAGAATTAAATTAAGGAAAAATAAGAATTTGCTCTGAAGCAGGTTAGATGAAAGACATGACCACAAATAACTAAAATAGTAGTCTGGAATGGTGACCCAATGCACTAGAAAACAATCCAGGAAGTAGGAGAATGAAGGCTTTTAGCATAGGAACTGACTTAACATGCAAAGCATAAACTAGGTCAAGTAGAAAAGAAGCAAGCACTATACAAAAATCTTAAAAGACAAGTTAGCAGAGATTGCTGAAACAGTCTATCAGCCTCCTCAACAGCACAGCACTGGGTGGACAGGCCACTATTAAACTGCACAGTAGCTAATTCAGATGCTTCATTCCTGCCACCTCCAAGCGCTCATCTCTGTCTAACCCTGAAATCCAGTGGCACAGTCACGCCTGGCCTCTCCATGCCTCTCTGAAACACTGACCTGACCTGTCCCTCCCTGGCAGTCAGGCTACACCAAGGAACAATGTTCTGTCAAAAAGTAAAGCCCAAGCATCAATTAACGCAAGCAGATTTCTTCATATTTTATACCTATGTCCTGATAAATTTCACTAAACGTGGCAACAAATCCCATACACAGGAACAGAGGGAGAGGATGTCACCAACATTTAGTACTACAGCCAATATGTGCAACAACTAAAACTCTGCTTCATACTGCTGTTAGTCCTAGCCCAAGCTTGGGACTTAGGTCATTCCAGTACAAAAGCAGATGGATAATTCTAGCAGTAGCAGCTCACAAAAGAATGCTACACAAACTCTTTTTTTATGCATCCATACAGATAAAGTGTCAAAAACCTGACTGCATGAAGAATTATCTTGAGGAAATGAAGCTTCAAAACTCATACAAAACATGGCACTGAAGCCAGCAACTGGCACAGGTGGTCTGTGTCCAAGTGCCTGAGCAGGCAGCACTTAGGCTGCATTCAAGGACAAAAGAGAAGGGTTCTGTGCAAATCAAGTGAAGCTTGATCAAAATGTTCCAGGGGAAGGGCTCACCCTCCTTACACCTTCCTACAGAGTTTGGAATGCAGGCATAAGCAGGCAGTAGTGGGAAGGGTCCTGGCTGGGCTCTGCTTGTGCCCCTACCTTGCTGAAAGGTGATGCCAGTCAAATCTAAAAGGTACTTGTACACAGTTCCAGAGCTCTCCATCTCACCACAAAGCCTCTGGAACTGTTACCACCTCTGTGGCTTCACAGGCAAGAGCACTCTGTGCCCACAGGGAGAGACAAGCCACAGCTGTACAACTCATTGCCACCCTGCCAGTGGCCTGCAACTGCATCCTGCTTCCAGGTAAATTGGGATAATTGGAAGGCAGCTGCCTGTATGGTAGGATTTTCATAATCAAGCCTAGGTGAGAACAAACCAGCTGGGCTGCACTGGGACAGCCTCGATGTTCACCACCAACAGAAATGGCAGGGAGGAGAAAATATAGAGAAAAGGTTTTGTGTTGTCCATCAGACTGGTGGGAAGACAAAAGAAGTTGGAATTAGATGATCTACTGGAGGCCTCAGAAAACAAATGTTAGCTGTAGTCCCGAGTTCAGTTAAGACTAGTGTCACCTAGTACAGGTCACGCAGTTCCATACGTCTGTGCTCTGCTCCTCTCCCTAAGGATGGACCTGCCTCATACATTCCAAGTGCCCGGAATTAGTGAACACAAGTTGCTGTTAAACAATCAAACAAATAAAAAACTCAAACAAAAACCCAAACCAAAATAACCCCCAAAAAACCCCACACACCTACCACCATTTAAAAAAAAAAAAAATTAAAGGAACATAATCCCACCGTCTCACTGGAAAATTACTCTCACAGAATAAATTTCTAGAATAGTTTCCTCAGAGGAGCTGGACACTGCAGCCCCAAATTTAGCACAGCCTCTTAACAGAGCTCTCTCAAAGTCACAGAGGTTTATGTCTCAGCTGGAATAAACCCCAGCAGCTCCCCAGTGACGAGGAGCTCCAGACGTGTGTCTGGGTCACAAGCCTGAACAATGACCCAGGACTGAAGGAAAATGGGCTAGAGGCATTTTCCCAAAATGTTGGTTATCTGTTTTCACTTGACTTACAGTCTACAGCTTTTAGGGGTAAGGCTGGGATAGGAATCCATGATGATTACAGACAGCTTGGAAAGCCAAGAGCATCCACAGTTTATTAAAAGCACATTATATTGACAAAGGGAACATTTTTTCTGTATTTGAATTCCTTCTTTCAAGTGTGCTTTTTCCACATCCACCCATTTCATTTGTCTCTGTAGCATTTACATTTAAAATAATTCACCAAAACAACAGTAGGAGCCTGATTTACACTCACAGAGCAAATTAATTCAGAGCTAACAACATCATTCCCTCTGCCTCACTGAGCAGAGATTGCTGTGGTTGTGTGCAGCCCACAGGAAAGCGCAGTGCAGCTGCTGAAGGAAGCACTTCAAGAGACTTAAGATTATAAACAAGTGAATGGCGTGCACGGGGTAGGGAACCACACCCAGACTACACTGCCCAGGTGAGAAGAGCCCCTCTACCCTCCTCTTCACCCATTTGGGATTGCTAAACTCTCGTCTCCTTAGAAATAGCTGCCACAGTAGTGCTGCAGCCTCCATCAGTCCTGTTCTCAATTATGCGCTTCATTTATCAGATCCGGAGGTCCCTATGCAGCTGCCACAGTAAAATCCATCAGAGTGATGTCATCCCACTTCTGGCCCAGCAGTGCAATTCTCCAGCTCTTACTGTGCTGATGGACCCTCTCTCATCATTCTGCTTATGGTTGTGGGCCAGTTTAACAGGAAGAGGGAAGTCGGGCAGGGAATTAGCAACAAGGGAACAATGACCAGTTAGGATGAGCTTCATGAGAAGAAAAAAAAACAAAACGAAACACCAAAACAAACCAGAAAATAACCAGGAGCATGGTCCTTCAAAACCAAGCTTAGAGAGCTAAGGTCCTTATGATGACATTTCTGAGTAGGTAATGAAACCATGTTAAGCCAATCTTTGAAGGAGAAATCACAGACTAGGATGGAAAGACAGAAAATATTTAAGTGGAGAAAGCAAGCTTCATCCCCTCCATTTTAAAGAAACATTAAGAAGGGAAGGGATTCAACATAACAAAATTGAATTAACATTTTGGTATAGTGCCACAAACAGAATTTCTTTTGTGAATGAAGCCAGTTCCTAATTAGCTGAGGTAAAGAGCAAATCTGTGCTTGAAAACAAAAAAGGACAGCTCTTCACTAGAAAACCAAGCACAGGTCCTCTGTGGGTCTGCGGGGCACATCACCCAGGGTACCATTCATCAGCAATAATGCACTGAGCCACCCACTCAGGTTTCAAGAGTTTTTAAATCCCAATTAGAATCTAAATGACTTGCAGGGAGGCTTAAGGGAGTTCTCAACTCTCTCGGGTAGCAGAGATAATTATGGGGAAGAGAGACGTGGATTATGAATGGCTCTGCAGCTCTGACTCCCACGTTACCACTTGCAGCTTGGCCCACTTTGCCCTGGCACACACAGGGCAGAGAGCTGCCCCCAGCCCCTTCCTGGCTTGTTGAGTGATGGTACAACTGGGAGAGGTTTAACTAGTTTTGAAGAAGAGTGGGCATAATGGGAAAAACAAATAGAAAATCACATAAATATACTTTCTTCATCCAAAGCCTCATCCTTTGTTGAAAAGTCCCTCTGTTGTACTGCACACAAACTTTTGATTCACTGGCCATGTTCCCATCCCAGCTACTGACTTGGAAAAAAGCAGGCACGTCCTGCTCCTCCGTGTAGGAGTTGTTTATTTGCTCAGGTCTGATTACTCATCCATCGTGACTGTTTGCTCTCATTTTGCAGATGAACGTCTCTGGAAATGCAATTTACTTTATGTCTGGACAACGTTGAACACAACAGGGGCCAATTCTAGTTCAGTCCTTTAAGCCCTATCACAATCCAAGCATTAAGTCAACAGCAGCAATCAAAGCTAGCAGACAAAGTCTTTCTAGTATCCAGGCACATTCTTTACCATATCCTTGGTAGGATGTACAGGTTGGAATACCTGGCATGTCATTTACTGCCCCAACAAGGAGTTTTATTCATTGAAGTGGCTGCTATTTAGAGGAGTTTGGATGTGTGTGTGTGTGTCTAGGTGAAACAATCTACCATAAATTTTTGAACACTTCCTCTGTGAAAGACTAAAATGATTGCTTTTCTTGTTTCGAACAGGCAACAAGCACTGACATTCCAAACTCATGCTGAATTCTTACCTGTCCATTTCACTCTGCTGCTTAGCCCTGTGCCTGCTATGTCTTGAGTAAAAATCAAACCCAGACTAAACTGCTCTTCCTTGATGTGAAAACCACCAGCAGCACCAAAGCTGCCCCTTCATCAGACCACTGCACCCCAAAATACCGACAGGGGGCTGGCTGGGAAACAACACGTCTGACACTGTCTGGTGGAGCGTGACCAGCGTCAGTTCAGATCAGCAGTGTCCTCGGATAAGCTATCAGCTCACCTGCAAAGTTGAAAATGCTACGTCCCTATATCCATATCCACCCATTCTTATTCAGAAGTGTAACAAAACCTGAGGAAATTCAAGCAAATGGGCCAGGAAACCAGAACAATAGTTATTTACAGTGGGCGACAGCTACTTCAGCAAACATAGGAGGTAAAAGTAACATCAAAGAGTGTTAGTACAGCTGAGAAGCCTGGCAAAAATGGACTGGAAAAGATTTTGTCAATAAGATTCCAGGAATTTATTTGTTTTTATCTGTTTATTTTTAGAAGAGCATCAGCTCCAGATTTTCAAAACCTTATAGGCACATCCCACAGGTTGGAAGATCAGCAATCTGGCAAAAAGAGACACACTGTTTATTTAAAAGATTATTCCCACAGACTCCGCTATATGATCTCAACACTTGCCACTACTTCAGTGCATGGTTACATGTAGCATCATTCCTAGAAGTCACCTTTGGGCTTCTCTCAGCTTTTGTTTGCACAAATATATGGAATTTGCCTGTGGGAACGTGCAAACAAAGGAGCCACACTATCTTACTGCTACTGAGACTTATTGCTCAGCCTTCACTTAATCTGAGTTCATCTTCATCTGAACCAAAGCCCTGGTGCATACTCAAGCATTCCCAAAAACCTGTGTTTTAATCCCTTTTTTCTCCTCCAGAATGCAAACTAAAGACCCTTAAACAATTCAGACAGAACCAATATTTCTAGTCATCACTAGCCCTCAAATAAAGACCTTCAATAAAAAATGTTTCCTCATTCTCTCAGGAACTGTTGTTCCTCCTACCTCTGCAGCTACTTTCCAAAGACTTAATTGGTGATTTCTTCACGCAAGTGCTCTTCTGTCCCAAATCTCACATTGCCCTCGTCTGTTTTAATTCTATTGATTTAGCGATGATTTGCTTCCCCTCTAGAAACAACTTCCTCAGAGCACTTAGAGGAGAGTGTGGTAGGAACCCAAGCTATCATGGGCTCTCACAGAGCCTCCTTTCTTGTACCTGTTACTTTATTAAACAAAGGAAAGAATGCAAACATGCTGTAGAAAATTCTGGTTGACTTATATTCCCAAAGATTCTGCATTTTTATTCTGTCTCTACGTTCAAGCACACCCTCAAAAGACCAAGAGCTTGGAAGCTAAGTCTTTGCTAAAGATTTTGTTGCCAAAAAACCAAAAAATTTTCTTCAAGTCTTAAGTCACAGTCTAGAAACAAGAAAATTCCACTACACACTGAGGTTTAGCTACTGGCCTAAAAAAACACTCTGTAAAGAATGGTTAAGATAATTTTAATGAAGAACTGACACTAAGATGTAAAACAATTCATATCACAATAGTCTCTAAAATGTTCCACTTGGTCATGCCAACTTCGCATGGAAAAAAACCGCTTCCTTATAATGGCTTAATCCCCATTATAACTTGAATGATTAAAAATGAAGAATTGTTTTCATAATAATTTAAAGCCTTGACAATGTGGCCACTTTGGTTAAGGCAAAACTAACACTAGAGCCTAGAGGAGGCCTGCAAGCCCCAAACTGGGCTGATGAGTGACGCATGCACTGGGCACGGGCTGTTTCCAGCACAGTCAGCACAAAGAGCCACTGCTGGCACTTGTGAAAAGCAGGCTGTTTATCCAAGTGTCTGAGGATGGATTTAAGAGGCTAACTTCGAACACTTCAATTTGAAAAATGTGACCTTTGTTTTTTCCCAGAATTCTGCATAAATGACATAAATCTAGTCTTTATCTTGGTGAAGCTATCCAGGCTGACAAGTGGCTTATATCTATGACCTTGGACCACAGAAGTAATTAAAAATGAATGCCATGAGAAGACTTTCAATTGCTCTTGTGCATTATCAAGTGTAAGTCTCAAGGGGCAGCAAGATTGTTTTGTTGACATTATTTTGAATGACCGGTCTTCATGTAACACACAACACATCTTCTGGTTTCACGCTGGGGATACAATATTTTCATTAAAAATACTGTTAAAACTGCTTTACCTATAGGAAATCCCTCTGTCCCAGTTTATATTTTAATCTGAGTTCTAAGAAAATCCCTGAGATCAAGCTACCAAATATTTCTGAGGGGAAAACAGAAAATCAAGGATTAATATTATTTAACTACAACTGCCACAATAGCTAAGGGATCAGGCTTTTCGCAGCATACATTTGAATCGCACGATACTACACAATGGAGTCAAAGTCAGACACTGAATTAGTCAGGGGAATTCTTTGGTGTTATTCAGAACAGTTATGGAAGATCAGCTCTGAGCAAGCTACAGGAGAGATGCTGAACATGGCCAAATGTAATCAAGCTTTTATATTTGATTAGAAAAAGACACAAGAGCATTGCCAGTGGAAGATGAGTGCAGAATAGCAGGGCACCACATCAGCTCAGGGACCTCATGGACAGAGACAAAGTGGAAATATAAACCCGCTCAGACACTGCATATTTACACTTCTGTTAGTGTAAACTTTGCTGCCAGAGTCCAGGACCGACTGGTTTTAACAATCAGTACCTGTGCTAAGACCAGGTCTACAAATCAAGGAAAGAAGGTTGGAGCCCAGAGGTGACCTGGATGAGTCTCCTACCCTCGGTGCTTGACTGGGGGTGCACTTCACACCAGATCCAGCTGCAGCCCCACACCGGTCAGCCCTCACTACCTCTCCTCCCCAGGGACTCCAGATTTCCCTGCCAGTGATATATGTGAAAGTGAAAGACTCTGCCCCAAAATAATTTCAAACTGTACATGGACAGCAATATTCTTATTAAATACATTGAAGAACTCAAGGACAGGCCTTACAGCCTCATACATTTGATACCGTTCGTACTGTAGCAGGAACAGAGCTGCCAACTGTGAAGTATTTGTTCCCTGGGAGTCTGGGGATGCAGATATGATATATTACTGCAAATCAGATTTAAAGAATTATGCTCCAGATGCTGAACCTACTGATTGATGCATCTCAATAAACTTTCAAATATCATAGGAACAAAAGGAGGCTTTACTTTCAATAAAATTAAGTTTCCTAGGAAAACTGGTGTGAGAAGGTGCCTCATTTCAGAGTTTTTCCACAACATTTAGCTCCAGGTCTGAATTGTGGCTGGATGTGTCAGATGCAATTTCACCCTACAGCAAGAAAACTCTTCCAAGGAAAACATTATTCCTCTTGAAATACATTAAGTATTCGATTCAAAGCCATTATTAATCACCCCTTTAAAAGGAAAAAACATTCTGTCAAGGTCACATTGGCTAGGGTGCCTTTCATAGTTAAATTCATCACTTAGGATGTTTACTGTGGGCTTCAAGAAGGAAATCAGAATAGCAGAATTGGTCAGATCAGCATTTCAGCAAATCGTGAGCCTGAGATGCTAAGCGTGCATTTTGAACTGTGAATTCTAAATGACACATTACCACTTACAGATCATTGGATGCAACGCAGAATATTTTGGAAGCTTTGGAAACTAATTTAAAAGTTGAACCGATCCCTAGCTGGAGAAGGTAAAAATTAAGTACAGTCAAATGCAGCTGTATCTAAGGCACCAGTCAGAAAAGGGACATTCTCCTAGAGACATGGCTACAGCAGTCAAAATCATCCTTGCAAATCTGATACCAGTGGTGGAACTTGCTTGCAAAATACACCCAGGCTAAAACAAGGACAGTCCCTTCCAGAGCAAGTCTCTGTGTGTTCTAATGCACTGCCCTGGTCAACAAACCTGCAATTCTTTATCAATTGTTTGGATTTATGAAACAAGCACAATAATCCTTTCACTCAAGGGCAGGTATGTCAAATGTGATCTTTCCTGTGTTTAGCCAAATTTTAAGACATTGAATTCCACAGTGCCATTGCTATTGTATGCTATCTGTGCATTTTAAACTGGCTGATGACATGGCCTGGATGAAGTATAAACACAAAATCTGTCAGTTTCTATTATATTTCTGTGAGACCAAGCTCCTGGCTAATTTTCATATTCATCATGAATTGTTCTGTGCAGAAACATCTTCCTTTAAGTTAAGGTATAGCTGTCTCTGTCTTGTAAATTGAAATAATTATTTTATTTTCAGCTTTGGTGGTGTTCCCCTGCACCAAAAGCCCAACTTCATTATTTCTGAGTGACAGCCTATGTAATGCAGGATTATTACATCAAAGGACAACACTGAAGTATCAATAAAGGAAAGAGGCCCTCAGGAGACTACTGTCAAAAGATATAAATTTCTTCCTCTGATATGAAAAAAAACCTATCCCAACCTCTAAAACAAATTCCCAGATGATGTCCATCCATCCTGGAAAGCCATCCATCTTTGCTTTGACAATGACCAGTGCTCTCAGCACCAAAACCATTTGTTTTACTTGACAAGTAAGGGGTGTGTACAGAGTGACCTGGAGAGCCGGACAGGAGGGAAACACCAGCGGGGCAAGGCTCGCCCTGCACGGTGCTGCTGTGCATGCCAGGCCAGGGCCACACTGCCTTGCCTCAACAGTCACAGATTTTTCCCAAAAGCAGCTATGGGAGATACTGGTCTACTGCTCCTCAGTTTCTGTAAAATCCAGTATTCAGGGACAGATGAGAGCAGTGAGTGTTGTTGATTTATTCTAAAGGAGCTTTAAAAGAGAATTATTCTAGTGGTTAAAATCAGTGAGTGAGGCACGTAGCATGTACTGGGGACCATGGAAGCTTAGCATGCTGTAAAATTAATGAAAAAATTTAGGATGCATTCTTAGTCCACAAGGCCATTTGGGTGCAGCAATGCCAGATATTCCACACACATCCCTTTGGTGTTTGGCATCCTGCATTCAGAGCGTATGGCTAAACTGCAGCACTCCTGTCAGCCTGACTTAGGGGGTGATGCCGCAATGCAGCCCTTTGTGATCGCCTGGGAGCACAAAATGATTAACAGGCCTCGTCCCTTACTGTGGCTGGAGAGAGCCAGCACTGCTACCAACCGCAGTCCTCCATAGGACCATGACAAGTGCAGGGGACATGCTTCAGCCATTCAGGTATGACCCTTCTACTCACAAACTAGCCCAAAGCAAACTCACAGATCTTTACAAATTAGCTTTTTGCTTGTATCTGCGTTGACCATCTCTTCTCCCCTTTTTGCTTCTGAACATAACCAAAAGATGGGTAATAGGGACCTGTATCACCCTGTAGCAACCTCCCTACCCTCAGCTGTCGCAGCATTGTAGAGCTCTAAATCCCACCTCATTAGAGAGCAGCCCCTCCAAGGAGCCCGTCATGCAGCTGACAGAGCCATTGTACATATAGATGAGGGATATAAATCTCTTCACAATCCTGTTTCCTCAAACTTTGATTAATTACACTTCTGTCTGCCTTCTTTCCTTTCAAACACAACTGCCAAGGACAGGCTCCAAAAGAGGGACATTCTTCCCCTCAAGTCCATTTCTGAACTCAGCAGGTGAAGTTCCACTGAGGGCAGGAAACTGCCATTTCTAGACTATGTTCCTGGCGTCTGCTTATCTTTCCTGCTGGAAACGTAGCAAATGTCATCAAAGTGTATCAGAAGTTAAACAATCCCCTTGACTCCAGTATCCCTTTGCTGTAAATACAGTCTGAGCTTGTTTGAACTGGAAATTGTCATTCTTGGGAATAATTGCTCTGTACACAGCACTGCCTCCAATCAATACCAAGGCACATTTTCTGAGCTGTATGAGTTTTCATTACTAACCTCAGAGTAACCTTAAAGGTTTGAGCTCATTCTTTTCACCACACTGCACAGATCTTTCTTTGCATAATCTCAAAAATGTCAACAGCAAAACAATCAGAACAGGCACAACAGCGCTTGCCTGGTTTCAATGCAGCATGGCATTTCCAGTCTGATAAGGGCTAGAGAGCTCTCTCAGAGGTGAGAGAAAAATGCTCTCCATGTGCACATATCCCTTTTAATGGGGAACAGATTGATCCTAGAAGGGAGGGACAAAAAGAACAGATTAATTCACAACTAAACAAGGTAGTAGCAGAGAGATGATGAAAAGTATCATTACTACCTCCACTCTAATTAGTACTCCCAGTCTAAAGCAACAAAATAGCATCTTTTGATGTTGGCCCTCCTCGATACTGTTGGCACAACACACGAAGTTTTCACTTGTACCATCATTTCTCCTTACGTTCGGCAGTGGTTGGGATCACCGAAGGTTTGAGTTGTCACTTTGGAGAGAGCTTGGGCGCTAACAGCTGGAATGGTTGGCATTCGGCTACTATGGTCATGGATCATCACAGTTCCTGTGACTCCACCACTAAATCTACAGCTTCGCATTTTAGCCAACTCCAGTTTAATCCAGCCTTTGGGGAGGCAGAGAAGCACAGTATGAAGATGTTACTCTTCTGAGCAATTGGGTCTGGGACTCGTAAAAGAGACTGAGGCTGATGAAGAAATCAGTAGGTTTTCTCAGTTCCAAAACAATGACAGCTGAAGAACTGACCAGGAAATCGTGAGGAGAAGGCTTCTATGCTCCCAATGACAAAACTGCAGCATCGCTGTGTACAGAACACATTTGATTCCTGTGGCCTTGGCTATTGCCAGAACCACTGAAATCTGTCAAACCCAAGGGAGAGCTGAGTTTGGTCTGTGTGAGGACAGCTTCTGGACTTGACAAGTACTTTCCTCTCCCCATTTTGGGGAATGGAAATAGTGTGAACTCAATCTCACCACAATTGATGCTACTTCCTCAACTAAGCATACACTTTGTTGCTTAGAATAATCTCAGTCAGATCTCCCTTTGGAAAGCAACTGCAGGAAAAGGAGAAATTTTCACCTAATTCAGCGTCCTGTCAGTATTTTGCTAGGCACAAAAATCAGTATCTTCATCATGCTCACAGAAATGGTTACCTGGAAATAGGAGTTTTAGGCAAAAAAATCCTCACATTAAAATTCCAGATACTTCCACAGTCAAAAAGACAACAAATCCCAAAATTATACAGTGTGCAAAAAGAGTCCAGAGCAGACGCTATTGCTAAGGTACCATGAAGGTGAGATCACAGCAGGAGTCAGCAGCAAGAGGAGAAAGCCTGCTCAATGGGCTCACAGCTGACCACCTCATCTTTCAGTAGAATGAAAGCAGCAACAGCTTTATCTAACAGTAGCAAAGGGGAGGGAGGGTGCAGGCTGCTTCATATCATGAACAGATCTATCTTGCTCAAAAAAGACCCATGATGCAAAACATTTTTCCCCTCAGTTATTAATTTATACTTCTGACATCAGTGAGTGAGGCTGTTATTACCCATATACTCAAATAATCTCACTTTTCTGTGAGATGTGGAAAAAGCTGAGCAAGACCAAGCTGGATAGGAGGACAAGCAAAGCAAACAGAGAGCCCTGTACAAGGTGATGCCAGCAAGACACTGCTTGTTTTCCTACCCTCATTCCAGGAAGGGAACACGTCCCCAGCCCCATAGCCACAATTAGTAATTGTGTAGAAAGGGCAGATTCCCTCTTGTTGTCACTCAATCTCATAGATATTAATCTCCACTGTAGCAATAAGAGAGGACTTGGACTTTAAAAACAACATATGAAACCACATAAACATGTTTCAGAAACAGATTGAAACAATTCAACTAGTGGAAAAAGCCTCTTCAGCCTCTAATGAATGGATTGCATTTATCCAGCAAGGAGTGACAGGCAAATTTTGGCTTGAGAGAACAACTTGTAAATTGTATTCCCAAGGCCCACAAACGTCTTATGCTTGGTTCTAATGAGAAAGATGTTGAGGGACTCCTTCAATTTTCTCTTGGTCCAGCATTTGATTTACATCTCCTTCAATCCTTCCCCAGTTTGCTCTAAGATGACCAAGGGAGAAGCCAAATGCAGCCACTTAGAGTTAACAACGACATGGAGGTTGTTGGTCCCGGAGGCATCAAAGCAGAATCTGGAATTCTCATTTCCAGTGGGTATACAATACCATTTTTAGTAGTTGCTGACCTGCGTTAGCAAAAGAATGGGGTCAGAAAGGCAAGAAAACACAGATGTAGCACAGTACTGTGGAAGACAGAGTGTGAGACAACCCACCAAAAACTGCACACACCATTAAGTACTGAGCAGCACGTTGCTGGTGAAAACACTCCCTGAGAACGGCTGGCATCTGGATTCTGTGTCTCATAAACCAGCAATGGACGATGTCAGTAAAACAGTTAAATGCCATCATATCTAAATTATTCTTGGGTGATATTTTTCTGTTCATTTTTGGAACAGAATGGAGAGTCACCACAGATAAGTTCTCCAAGATGGGGGCACTGAGCTGCCTAGAACACCAAACCTGATCTACTACTTCCTCCCTACATGACTCACATAGTTTGAATTACCTATGGGACATTCCAGGTACCCTACTGAGTCTACAATAGCCACAACTCAAGCATCTACACAAAATGCCACTGAAAGTGGAAAGAGGGGGCCTGTGAAGTCATCCTCATTCTATACAAATACATAGAAGGCTTTTAAATTAGTAGGGAATAAATATCTTGGAAACATAAGTGTGCTCTGGACTGTGCAGAAAGGATTTAATCCAACTTCTACCAGAGTAAAGGAATATTGGAATGGAGCCAAAGTTATTTACTGTGCAGTAATGAAATAAAGAGATGAGTGAAGCCAATTACTTGAATTGCAGCTCAAAGCATAGGTGGTAGCCCAGTGTTCATTCTGATCTTTGACTACACAAGGCAAGACTGGAAAGGACCCTCACAAAATCTTTTTGCCAGTTCATCTGCTCTGAAGCTGAATCAACAGCAGTAGTAGCTTCTGAGAAAGGTTTCCCCAGTCTCCTCCTCAAGACCTTTACTGACTGAGACTTCGCAGACTCTCCAGATAATCTTTTCCCAGGGCTTCTCCTAGCATTCAGTCAGAGACATCTTTGCCACAGATTTCCCCCCTCACTATCCCCGACACATAAATAATAATCAAATAGTTACCTTCATGACAGTCTTTCCAGGATATTCAAGATTCATGTCTTCCTCCATTCTCCTCTACTGCACACGCCTAAAATCATCCAAACTTCTTCTGTAGATCACGTGCCCCAGATTACTCTCATTACTTTCTTCTGGATCCTCTCCAACTCATCCCACAGGACTCTTATTGTGGTGCCCAAAAATATGCTCTGTATCTCCTTTAAACCACTACACATACACTAAACAAGTCAGCCTACACACTGTTTCATACTCCAGGCTAAGCATATTCAAATGACGGTGTTAGGAGTTCAGAACAGCTTTATTTTAAATTATAGAGAAGATGGATGTAGTGCATTTTAGACTAGACCGGGCAACAAGAATGCATCTGCCATGAACTCACTCAAATTCAGTTAAATTGAGGGCACTATGTTTCTGGGCCCCAGTAGCTGTTGCTGTCTTCACCCGAGTTCAGTGCTATTCCATGAGAAAGGTGCCAGACAGTTACCTACTCTGCAAACCCAGCACAACGTGTCCTGACACAATCATGGTCCGATTTGGAAGTCCTCTTACTCACTGCGCCTCTTGATGCGCATTGAGCACGGAAAGCAGTCTCTGGTATCCATTTTGGCCTGAACTTTGAACACCCCTCCCGAGGGCTCTGCTGAACCGGGATGGCTCTCATTTTCTTTTATTTACTGCAGCTCAGCCAGATCCGGGAAAGAGACCTGTCAGTTCTTGTTGTGTGCAGCTCAGTGACCTTCAGGAGACAGTCTTGCCGCTGAGCATTTTGTTCAGCAGAGAACTGAGGAAAAAAGCACGGAGCCAGGTCCCTGTCTTGCAAGAGTCACACTGCTCGATGATCTGCTCTCCCTAATGCAAAAGGGCAGAGTATTCCCTTCCCTTTTTTCTACCCGGTTAGCCTGACTATAAATGTGATTGCACTGATAAACATCCACAGCAAGAGATCATTTGCCCAAACTAATTAACTGCTGCCACCAAATCACCATGTAATATTTTCACTAGAAAAGTGCAGCCTACACTGCTGTGTGACATTTAGCTTTTAAATGCCTTCAGTCACCAGCAACAAAATTTCAGATGTTATTATTTGTGTTGGTGAAAGTTCCCCCTCTAGATAAAACAAGAGGCCTGTCAAATACCATCGCAGGAGCACTAATGCTCTGGGTTAAGCTCCAGCAGAGGCCATCAGGGAGCTGCCCAGCCCCCAAAAGGAAGAGGACATGGGAAGAAGGGGATTCGGACAATCTGATGCAGCACAGCATCATTGGGGCACAGCGGGGAGGGAGGAATGCTTAGGGCAGGAATTCATGCTGAGCAGAATACTCCCACTCAGCCTGACTCCAGCCAAGGGGAACAGGGAGCAGCTCAGTTGGAGGGAGCAGAACACCACACTCCCAAGCCTACTGCTCTCACTGGATTTTGAAGGACTTTGGCCAGCAAGGTTTGCTCTGAGTGGTATTCATCTGTGCAAACAAGGACAGAACAGCTGCACTGGGAAATGCTGTCTTGCTCCAATTAGCTCGTGTCTGCTCACCAGCCAACTGTCCCGAGAGCAGCCCTTTGCAGTCAGAGCATGACTCCCAGCCTCACTTCAAGCACCATGAAGAAATTGCTCTTAACAATTTGCAATTTTTATTTTAATCTCTCAATAAACCTGCCTGTTGATTTTGCTCTGACAGCACCATGTCTGTAGAGGCCAGACAATTCAAGGGCCTGAAGCCACTTCTATACAAGCCACTCAGCTGATGCTGATTAGTAGGACCAGTTAAAAGTTCAGTTAGGCATGCACACATTTTAATGTTTTCCTCAATCCCAGGATGGGCAGGACACCCAGGCATCAAACAAAATGGCTTTTGGGGTTGTACCACATCAAATATCTTGTGGCCAGCAGAACAGGAAGGCTGTGCCAGGGCCAGGAACAAAGCTATTAATTCAGGGGAGTGGCTCACCTTACAGCCACAGAATATGCAGCAGGAAGCACAAGGTGATTTTAAAATTTTAATTCAAGACTGGAAGGATCAATACCCAAATTAGCCCACAATGACCTAGCTCCAGAAGAAGCAAGGTTACATGGATTCACTTCTTCAGCCAGGTCAATTAGCCAGGCTGTGACAGGTCCCTGTTACAACCTGGCTGTGAAGATCTAACCCACACAGACATAGCTGCTCATGTGTAACTACCTTGGAAGTCTTTTGCCGTGCTCAGTTTTGACAGGTAGAAGCTAACTTTTGAGCTTTTCATCCACAGATTTTTCCAGGAAAGAAATGCCAAATTCAATTTAAAGTTCTTGTAAACCAGGGCCCAGAACAAACCAAAATTGAATGTCAAAGGCCAAACTGTGAATCCTTTGCTCGCCTTAGTATATAAAACTTCTCTGCAGTTGTGTGTTGTAAACCAGTGACATGTCACAAGTGAGTACGAGCTCAGCAGCCCAAGTAAGTGGATCCCAGTTCTTACTGTGCCACAGCACAGTCCAGGACAAAATCCACCCCACCTGCCAGCCCCAGCTCCTGGAAGCACAACCTCAGCTGCCTTCTTTTGCTATATGTCCTGAACTTTATTCCCATTTTCACTACAGCCATGTAACCAAGCACAGCAAATAGGGACTGTGAGCTTGGAAGATGTGATAGTTTACAAGTTGTGCTCTTGCTTAAGCAAGCTGTCTTTTGAAAGAATGGGAGTTATGTGCCAGAAAAGGCTGCAGACTAATTTTAAAAATAACTGAAGAAGTAGAAGATATTCTTCTACTTGTTCGTATGATTTATGCCATTACTGTAGCTTTGCTCTCTTCCATGTAGTCTTTAATGAGGAGTAAGATAAGTGATCAGCAGCACAAGAACTCAGATGCTTCCTGGAATTGTTGACGTTTAATGTAAATGCATGAAATCCAGGAATCACAGAGCTTTTTGCAATATAATCCCAAAGCTGCTTACAGGCCAACTCAAGATAAAAATTTTTGTCCCTGTCTGGTTACACTGAACATGCAATAACCTCTCAGAGGCCGGTGCCAGAGGCTATGAATTTACCTCAAGGTGTGTGTTTTATATGCAGCAATATGTTGTCATTAAAACAAAGCTCAGCAGAAGTCATATCTTAGTCATTGTCTATAATCTCCCCTTGGAAACAATTTTACTGTCTGCTTACTCCAAGAATGCAATTACTTTTTGCTGCACAAGGTGCTCAGTATGAGCATGTTCCAAAACTGTAACAGGAATTTTTTTTTTCCAAAAAAAAAGCTTTGAATAGCTCCTTGTGTTACTAGCATGCAAAGAGACTTATCACACCACCACTTTGCCAGGCAATTTAAGGACACAGACCCTCTGCTAGGTGGGAGTACACAAGGGAACAAGCTGCTGTACAAGGCTGACGGCAGAAAACAGAGACAGGCAAAAGCTATTTGCTGCTAATCTGCCTGAAACTGAAGGAAGATCTCCTCATTCTTATCTTTGTAGGTTTTGCTCCGCCACTAACTCACCCGTGTTATTACCTGCAATCATACCCAAATAGGACTAAATATTAATTTCTGCCAATTCCCCTGCTGCACTCCCCAGTAAAATAACTCCTGGAGCTCTTACCATTGGGAGGAAGACACAATATCATAGCTTTTGTAAACAGGCCTGAAAGCTCCCTTGGTTTTGTAATCATTTTATACAACTGCTATCAGCCATGACAGCATCCTTTCAGATTATAATGTCCTGAGACATGCAGATAGGAAAGAGTTGCCTAAGGCTACTCTTCTTCTGCTTGTAAAACTATTAATAAAAATACCTAGGCAAAGACTTGACTTTATTGCTATAGATGAAATGAAAAGGCAACTGTGCAAGAAGTCTGGCCAGAAGGATTACATTATTATTGATCTGGTTATTGTCTGATCAGGTCAGCAGCAGGTCAGCAGCAGGACTCACATTCATGCTATACAGCCCAACTGTTTAGAGAAGATTTGTCCTCTTAAGGCAGACTTGCCTCCACTGTCTGCCTGTACTGCATGGGCTGGAATGAAGCTGTGGATTGGCAGGACTCCACTGCTACTGCAATACAACAATTGCAATGGACTAAAATTTGCTATTTTGGCTGCACTTTTTCAAGCTGCAGAAGGAAGCCCATATGGGAGACTATCCATATATGTGGTTTGCCCAAATGAAAGAACGCAGCAAACCCCTGAACTTCAGCTTTGCAAAAAGGAGGCAAAATCTGTGCTTGCAGCATTTGGTGGTCCTCCCATTGCTGGGCATACCTCAGCTTTGCCTTCTTGTTAACCACCATCAGCCACCCAGAATGCCTGCCTGCACCACAATCTGCACAGGAAGTGGGCATGGCACTGAAGCCAGCAAGCTGGGTCATATTCCCAGCAGTAATTACAATGGAGAAAGAAAATAGCAGGGGAAAAAGACAATACCCAGAATCAAGTGGTGGGATGACAGAAGAACACACATTTGTGCTTCAAAATATCCATGGAATCAATTCTCTGTAATTCAGTCCGCACATTATTCCTTCAACCCATATTCATACCAGGATACTCCTCTGGTTTTGCTTTGGAGTACGAGTGCCTTGCCAACAGCCACGTTCAGGACATGCATCACAAGCTTCCTAATGCACACAAGGCACGCTGTTTCACTAGCAGCAGGCCAGGATGTTATTGTTCTCATGGACTCATGCTGGCAAGAAGTCCTCTCTCCACCCAAACCCACGGAAAGCTCTCAAAGTTAGAACCTCATACTTCCCAGTTTTCAAATCCTTCCATCCTGGAGGCCTCACAGATGCTGAACAAGCACCAGACCAGAACACGGCCCTCAGCTATGGATTGATTGTTGGGGAACTCCAGATTCTTTCAGCATCTCTGAGTTTATGCTGTCCACATTTCCAACTATTTAGGCAAGTTTGTATGAATCAGAAAACAAAACATAAAAGAGAAAAAATAATTCTGGAGAACCCTTTTCTAGACTTAGTAAATGCATCAAGAGACTCTAGAAACATTCAAGTTCAGAGTAACAGAAAAGTGAGGAAGTTTTACTTTAAAGGACTTTATTATCCTCATCTGGAACAAATAGTTTAAATTAAATTTAAGTCTCACCTATGGGTTTTTGGAAGGGAAGGCAACAAAAGAAACTCAAAATTTATCTTAGAAAGTCTGGTCTTAAAGCTGCCTCACTCTAGATGTGCAAAGATTTGGGCTCACTAAAGACGTCTCCAAGACAATTTAACAGACTGTTTTCCTGTGGCAATCCTTGGTGCATGCAAAACATAAAACCTTATACCTATTGTGGATATAGATCTTTATTGCACACATGAGGCGACACCACCTGCGTTTGTTGCTGAAAGGAGCAGTGCCTCTCCTGCAAACCAAAGGTGGGGGAAAGAGCCTTAAAATCAGAAACAGAAGCGAGCGCTTGAGCGCAGTAGTGGCAGACAGCTCCAGGCTGAGGCCATTACTGAGGTTAAGATGATTCTTAGCCTGTGCTTTCTGTTTTTCTGACATTGCTTCAGATCTTCAGTATCCCGGCTATAAAAACATTCCTCTTAGGAGGAACATGGGAGTGAGAACAAAGAGAGAGATTTCCTCCAATAGCGTACACACGCTAAGGAAATTCAAAACAAAGGAGCCCAAGCCGTGTTATTTTATGGAGCCTGTAACATCCACGCCACAGTTAATGTCATGTTACCTTGGAAGACACAAAAGACTTGCTTTACGTTTCAGCTGAACCTCAAGTTTTTAGCAAAATGCAAGTCACAGTCTGTCTCAAGAGAGGAATCTGTCCACAGAACCTAGGACCCTGTAAATCTAGCTGTTATCTGTTAGGAATGCAAACATATCAGCCAACAATTAGCTCAACATCCCTTCTTGCTAAGGGGGATCTCTTGCTTCAACCATGACACACGTATGAATTATATTGTTTTTCAAAAATCAAAGCAAAAATTATATCCAAGTGTTCAAATAAAACACCTAAACATGATGGCTGAAACAATAATAAGCAAAATTATTCTTGATAACTTTGATCACTGAGTGAGAATTACTCTTTCTGAATTGACTTCCTTGGCAAGGTTAGTCCCATGCTGATCTCAGCACAAGTAACCAAAGACCTGCTTAGGAAGGGTGGAATTCAGTTTTCTCCTTGTACTGCTGAAGCTACAATATAGTCTCTTTAATCATCAACCCTGTTTAGCCTTCATAGACATAAACAAATTTCAAAGAATGTAAAGAATTAGACAGGGCCATTAATACAGGGCCCAGAATCTTCAAATTTTCAATTGGACATCAATTGTCAGAAAAGCAGGCAAGATAAAGGATGCCAGATGTTTTAACCCAAATATCTCATTTGTGCACAGTGTATCTGGGAGAAATTTGTGCTTATGATATAAAGGCATGATAAGAGTCTCTTATGATAAGAGTCTTTTCAGGGCAAAAGGATCACTAAATGGTGGCAGTTCTAATTATTGCTTGACGGTGACATCCCCAACCCTCTAGCACTCAAGCCTTTTTTTGCTTAGAAGCATCTGGCTTGTGTGTTACCTGAGGATTCTCTTTGCTACACAAAGAGTAACAGGAGTCTGAGAATTCCCACATGGAGGATTTTTACTTAAGAAGGACATATACCGTGAGGAGAACTCCCATGGGTCAGAGGGAGCTGAGGTTCTTTTCAACTGCAGGCATAAAATTCACAAAGCACAAGTATCCTTGTTTGAGGAAATAACCTTTAAGGACAAAGCCCAGCCCTCCTGGCACAGAGAAGGCCCCCTGTGATAAGCAGAGTAATAGGAGTGGTCTTGAAGAGAAACACCTACACAGTTGGGGCATGGGGAGGGAGAAGCTTTTCAACTCGAAGGACAAACTCTGGCACAAGGACAAACATGTACAAACTTGCTATAAGGGAATTTAAGACTAGGGAGACATTTTCATTGCAGAAAGCTTGTAACTCTCAGAGCAGAAAGCTCCTGGAAAAGCCTCCTAAACAGGAGTGATAAAAGCAGAACAATCTAGTTCATTTAGAGACACTGCTGGAAAATAAGCTATAGAAGTGCCCCAGAACAGAACCAGCTACAAGAGAAAAAGGACTGTTCTTATTGGAGACTCTAAGACAGTGACTCAGCAAGTCCCTGATGGCCCTGTATTTTATTTTAAAATTAACTAAAGATGACAAATTAAGGCTCAGTCAGCACTGAAAAAAACTAAACAAGAAAAACCCTTCATAAACATAGAACTCAAGTCGGACACCTGTGCTGAACACTGCTGCCTGTGAGGAGATGGGTTCTGCTCTGCTGCATGTTCCAAACCATTCCATACACCTGCCAGGATGTTAACTCCACGTGCACAGGAAGAAGTGTCGAGGAGCCAAGTTTTCACGCAGGGGTTTCCAAGAGTACTCTGCCAAGCACTCTGTGCTCAGCTGTACCTGGGCTGTCTTTCTGACCACATATGAGACATTCAAACGCCTGTCTTGGCACCCCCAAATAACACATAAACTCCCTCATCAGTCAAGGGTTATTGGACAGTGTACAGCAAAGCTTCATTAAACTGTAAGGGAATCTGGATACTTCCGAATGCCAGGGTATGGCTCCAGATTCTTTAAAAGTAGTATTTTTAACTACTTTGCATACAATGCAATAAAATGTTACAATCATGTAAGTCTTGTAAGGAAATATACTCTAGAATTTAATAAAGGTGAAAGAAGTAAGAGCTTCTTGCCATTTTATTTCTCTAGTCTGAACTGAATTGATCAAATTTCCTTTCTGCAAACCTCTTCACTCATCCAAGAGGAAGTTACAGGAAGGGCTGTAACTCCTGCCTGCACAGCTCTATCCTTTAACACGCCCCAGGGTACAATATCACTGGCTGACTAAGGGATGCAAGACTGGAATATTTCTCAGCTTTTCATCCAAGTTCGTGGAGCATTGCCTGCACTACAACATTTTGTTCAAAAGGGTTTTGCTGCAACCATTTTGTGGTTTGATTCAAACCCAGGAGTTCTGTCTTGCTTCCTTCAAAGAAACTGGATGAGTTCCACCTTGTAAAGGATAGGAGGGGAAAAAGCTTCAGTCATCTATTGTCATAGAATCATAGAATTACTTGAGTTGGAAGGGACCCACAAGGAGTCCACCTCCCAGCCCCGCACAGGACACCCCAAGAGTCACCCCATGTGGTCCTGAGTGATGTCCAAATGCTTCTTGAGCTGTGTCAGGCTTGGCGTTGTGAGCACTGCCCCGGGAAGCCTGTTCCAGTGCCCAACCACCCTCTGGGGGAAGAACATTTTTCTAATATCCTATCTAAATCTTCCCTGACAGCTCCATGCTGTCCACTCAGGTCCTATTGCTGGTCACCAGAGAGAAGAAATCGGTGTCTGCCCCTCCTTTTCCCCTCAGGAGGAAGTTGTAGATTGCAATGAGGTCTCCCCTCACTCTTGTCCAGGCTGAACAAGCCAAGTGACCTCAACTGCTCCTTGTATGGCTTCCCCTCAAGGCCCTTCACCATCTTCATAGCCTCCTTTGGACATGCTCCAATAGCTTGAGATCCTCCTTCTGTTGTGGCACCCACAACTGCACACAGCACTCAAGGTGAGGCTGCAACAGCACAGAGTGGGACAATTAATCTTTCTGTCCTACTCCCATTGCCTGTCCCTCATGCAAGGCTTTCCCAACTCTACCTGAAGACTACTTTGGGGTAGGCGGCCTTTTGCTGTAAGGCTCCTGACTGAGGCTCACAGCTCGCCCCAGTAAGCACAGCAGAAAGTGAGGAGACTTTTCCTAAACTACGCAAGAACCATGAGTTGCTTGCTTGCCATCTCTCCAAACCCTGCGTGGGAGGCACTGGCAAACAGAAGCATGCTCGGGCTGCTGTGCACCTCCCACTTGTGGGCTGCAGCAATACTCTGGGAGCTCAGAAACAATGGAGTCTTAATTACTGCAGCTGGGCAGCAAAGCAAGGGCTGGAGTTTGAGAGCAGCCGATAAGCATTTGGATAACAGAGTGATGAACAGAGTCTGCAGCCTGTCACAGAGCTAACCAAGGGCTGCACCAAACACCCCCACCTATTACAGGCAGCCTGGAAAGTGTCCAAATATGGTATTCAAAAATGTACAGCAGAAACACAACGTGGAGCTAAAGACTGGAGCTTCACATATACATGCAGTAACAAACTCGGATGAGCACAGCAGATGGTTGATTACAGTAAGAAATATGAAGAAACACCAGATAAGGAACTGACAATATAAATATAAAGGAAAGGCAAAGCTTAGCTTTGGGCCACTGAACTGAAGAGTTTTGCTATGCATCATTTTGTCAAGAGCACCGCATCATCTTTCTATCCACCATGCTACCTTGAATAGCAAACCCATGCAATGCTGAGTTTTGGAGGTGTACAAAGTAATCCCCAGAACTCTGGAGCAGCCAACTACAGCCAGCAGGCAACAGAAACCACTCTGCAATTTCAACAATGAGCAGGAGGACAGGAGGAAGCAGGAGTGCCAGACACAAACAAGTGGCTACTATAGATTTCATGTCTGTAGTCTGGTGTTAGTTTTCTCCCTCTACTAATGTGAAAGCAGTAGGCAGTGAGATGACAGAACCTGGGGGGGCTACGGGGGGGATGGGGGCAGAAATTCAGAATTTCCCCTGTTGCAATTGAACCCACAATCTTACACAGGTATGGTTAGGAAACAGCTGAAGAGATCTTTCTGCCCCATCAACACAAATGATAAACACCTCAGCTCCGGTACCAGAAGACAAATCCCTCTGTTCACTTAAAGATTAGCCCTGTGAAACAGCTTCTTGCCTCTCTTCCTGTCTCAGGAGAACCATCACCTATTTGCCAGGGTCATCCTGTTGTGCTCATGAACAGACCCACAATGTGGAACAACGCTGGTGAGAAGATGCTTTGCAGAAATTTCTCATGCATATGAAATGTGAAGTGGTCTTTCAGGCCCAAGTCCTTTCTGTGAAACAAAGCACTCGTGATACCTTCATGACAGAGACTGGACTGGAAACGCTAACCTATTTTTCAAGGAGCTGAGATTTCCCTTTTTGAATAAGGCGAGCATCTACTGAATTAATGGAGTTAATAGAAGACTGAACAACATTTTGCCTGAAAAGATTTGAAACTTGCTTGGAAAAAAATATTGTTACACGTTACATCTTTAGGTATGTTATACAGCAGAAAAAAATATTACTACACATTACTTCCTTAGGTATGTTATATAGCCTTGATTAATCAGTGTCCTTGTTCACAGAGAAATTTTTGTCCCAGATTTGCAGAAAAATTCACAGTTTTTTAGGCTGGCAATTTTGAATTTATTAGAAACCCTGTGCCGAATTTTCTTTGGTCAGATTGTTTTTTATTCATATGTGCTCAGCACTGGCTAACCTTGTGATCTCAGTATAATAAACTCACTGAAGGGCTACATTTCTCTAAAGACAACTATGCAGTCTCCTCATGCTAAGGATTTTAAGACTTTTTTTTAAAACAGAGGATTTTAATTCACAGCATTTTTAATCCACACTATGTTTAGTTTCAATATCCCATTGTAGGCATTTTCATATCTTGGTAAGTCTTGTAACAGGAAAGCACAAATCAGTGTTGTGACTTCGGCTTCCTATACTATGAAGAATTCCAGTGTCTGATTAGCTGTTTATAACAACCTCAGATGTATATTTTGGTCTGGCAAGGAAAGATACCAATACCTCTCAAAGACTGAATGTCAAACAAGAAAATCTGACAGAAAATCCCAATGTTATCCCAAGTTAAAAATTACAAGAAAATTCAAATAATGAATTTGGGAGAGAAAAGATGATATTAAATTTAATTTTAATTTTTAATGAAAACCAATATTAATCCATATTCTTCTCATATACTGATAGTAAATGTGATGCAAATGTAAGGCTGATAACAGGGTAGGCCACAAATCTATGAGAATCCTTTTGTACTAACCAAATTCCAAATCCCCCTGGAAAATCCTACCCACAGAACTTGCTAGATGAGCAAGTTTAAATTTCCAGGAAGAATATATCTAGATCAGAACAAGAGAACATGAAAAGTTAAACAGTTTTGTGGGGATTTTTCTTGGTAGAAAAGATTACTATCTCGGAGATAGCACATCAGCTCTTTAGGTAAGATGGTGAATGCAAGAACAGATTTTGATCAATATCATTACAGCTTAGCTAGCAAAAATGTAAGGGTGTTGCAGTTTCTGTTCAACGGGGCTTTGGAATTCAACACTTGGAAGGTGGGAAATGAAAGTTAACTCATTGCTCACTACAGCACGGAGTTTGTCTTCTCACTTCTCCAAAACAGCCTTCTACTGGTGCTCAGGAGGATGTAGAGCAGCCATAGATCACACAAACCTTACTCTCTCTGAAAGCAGAGAAACATCAGTTTTTCTTAAATGTTCTCTTTCATACAGAGAATAGGCTGAGAAGGCAGTGGCATAGAAATATTGTGCTGTAGTTTCCTAGCAATAGGCCAGCAAGGAATATGGAAGGGACTTCCCAACTTAAAGGTCACCAGCCACAAAGAGCCCTACAACAAGGTGCTAATCATCTCCCACCACACCTCAGCCAACAGTTAGTAGCTTACTTCACCAAGATGACACAAAACTGCTCTTCTGGAACTTTCTTTTCTTTCAGCATCTTTTTATCATCAAAAAGGACAGAGTGAAGTGACAGAAGAAAATTCCTTCTCCATCATCATGTTACTTTAGGTAAAGCAAACAACAAACTGGGTAATACAGTGAGGTAAACCATCACCGCTCCACAAAGAGGTCAGAGAAATGAGACTGTGTCTGGAGAGAGTAAAGTACTTCGTAAGGCACCTTTAGCTTAAATAAGTTTCACAGGAGAAAAACATCAGAGTTCAGCAGATTTGCAGAACTGGGGCAGTGTTTACGATCACAGAGATGCTACTGCGAGTAACTTCTTGCCCTTGCCTTCAGTTTCCACACTATGGCCAACACTGCCTTCAGGACAGAACTGAATTACATACTTGACTGATTAAGAGCCCACAAACCAAGTCAAAAGGCGCTGTAGGGCTGAACTCTCGCCTTGAAAAAGGATGAGATAGACAATTCTAAAATTAAAAGAAAAGGAGGGACAGATTCACTGTAACAGACAGGTAGTCAAATGAAACATGACACGTCATCCCTAGAGGAAGGGAAACTGGCAGCTTGGCTGGATTTTCCTCATGACATCCCCAGGATGTATGACTATCTTGGCAGAGAATAGCAAGAGGTCCTATACTTGTCTGTATCACTGCAGCTCAATTTAATTAGCAGCCTGCTAAACAGCTAAATTTCCTAATTAATAGTGATTCAAGGAGGCCAACAGCACAACAGAAGAGAATTTCCAGAGTTCTTCCAGAAACAGCTGAGTAATCCACTTTGGGGATCATTTTAATGTACATTTTCAACGAACATTTCAGGCTTCTAAACTTTCCAAAAATATGGGAGGCAGCAAGGAAAATATTTGGTATATTTGGTATTCATTTCTGCCTGCTGACCAACCTGCTCTTCAAGTTTGTTTGCCAGCCTGCTATCAGATTAGGCATCTTATTTGCACAAAACGTTCACGTCAGTTACAGATGAACTACTAAATTGTTCCCTGTGGACATCTTGGATACCACCATCTAGGGGAAGAGGAAATAAGTTTGATTCACAAATGTTTCACCGTGGTAAGCAGTATCTCCCCACTAGCTATTGCCCTGATATGCTCTTTGGGGTACTACCCTGCGGTCGCTGAAACCAACAGGTTTTTGATGGATCTGTAATTCAGGAATCAAAGGTATGCCAGTATCAAAACAGTAAACCAAGGCCTAACTTGATCATGTAGCATAAAGAGCCTTGATTAGTTGAGGAAGAAATGCAATCTGGCCCAGGGCCAGACCATATCTAGGTCCCCTTTCAGATGATGAATTCCAGGGTGAGGTAGCTGTGACATATTAAAAGAACAAAGCCTGAATTTAGCTGTCTGGCACACGGCTTGTCTTCACATTATGAGTTGGCTCTTAACTACTAACTACTAATACCTCAAGGCAAGCTCTCTCTCAATTTATTTTTTTTTTTAATTTAAACTTCCTAAATCTTCATAGTTGTTTTCATTAGGCAAGGCTTTACATTTTCTTATAGATTTTGACACTGTTTCTACTTTTAATGCCTTCTTTCTTTTTTTTCTTCTTCTTTCTATTTTAAGATAACAGGTGCTCAAGTTGAGCTGAAAGGCTGTTAACAAGTTTTCAGATTTATGTCAGGAGACCTAATAGTTCCCTAAACCAAACCAATCAGCACAGAGGTATTCTGAAACAGAAGAAGGGTACTTCTGCCCCCCACCCCATGAACTGTGTACAGTCTTGGAAAGAGACTCTGGATTTCGTACTGCTGGAGTGACACTGAGATATGCCACGAAGCCAGCATAAGCACTGATACAGAACTTCTAATTACCAGTTACTCATACACACACATCACCTGGCAAAAGAGATCAACCTGGAATAGCATTTCAGTCTCATAAAGCAAAGAATTTCTCCAATTACTGAAGTAGTCTGTTGCTGTGATACATTTGGCAAAAGTGTGGGAAAGCAGCCACACAAATACTCACTTGAGAATGTTTAAATTAATTTTTAACCTCTAAGACAGCCCAAACCCAATTTTTTGCTTTAAGGTCAGCACAGAAAATGACAGATTCACGGCCAATGTGTGGAAATCAGCCAGTGAACTTAAGCTATTGTCTAGTGCAAAGAAAGGAAGGGTCTGAAGTCAAAACTGACTATCTTTTGGCCTGTATAGACAACGGAACATTTTCCATTCCCACCATCAGTCTTATTAACATGCTCCAGTGGGTCAGACACCACTTTCAAGAAAGTGGATTTGTTTGAAGTAGAGCAGAGACATCATTGCCAACAGTGTCACAGCAGCCATTTGCACAAGCATGACTTCTCCCTACTAACAGTACTACAAAATGGAAAAGCTGTTCTTTTCCAGAGAATCAAAACACAAAGCCAGCCTAGTTCAAAAGTCTCCTTCTGAGCAGCTCCCCTCAGACTTCCCTTTTCTGCAGTACTAATTAGCATGCTCAGCCTGAAGGTCTGTCCCAAAGGAAGTTCATATTCCACAAATTCCCTGTAGCATCTGACAGGCAAACAAGGGATGTGCAGTCAGCTTCTGGAACCGCGTTATTAGTGATGTGTGCAGGAAAAACATTCGACGTGCTGGCTTAGGCTGATTGTGCCAGGGATGGAGAGAAGGATATCCAAACACACACAGCCATTCTGTACCAAAAGCAGCACTAAATCTGCCTGCTCAGCCTCCAACGGGAATCGCTCATTCCTTTCGTGACAACTGTGAGCAGGAGTGCTTCCACCACTAGAAGGACCTTGTTGAAAGATGAATACCAGACACAAGATCGGTTTTGCAGAATAAGCCCTCTGGAAAACTGTATGTGCTGCTTCCATAGTCACTAAGAAATCCAGAACGCAAAGCTCACAAATATCCGGACAGACTTGAAAGTTATTCCCCAGTAACTTCTCTTCCAAGAAAAAACAGTGACTTTAGCCTCAGTGTTTCCAAGAACTTTGTTTCAGCTCAAAGTCAGTACTGGTTTGACCGGTGCCACCTGAAATCTCACTGTTTCGTGAGACTCCTCTCCCTATTTTATTCACCACTGACAACCACTCTATGCATCAAACTCTCTTTCATCCTACTGAGAGAGAAGTGGCAAGGAAGGTCATTGTCCTTGCTTTACCAGAGCCTATGATATGAATGGATTTTTGATCAAGACTTGGTGATGAAGCAGTCAGTCTGGGAAACTGGTTCAAATTATTTCAACTCAAAATCACTTCAGTGATTAACAGCATAATCAATTTAACTCAATCTGTGGTGAGAAGTCCGCGTTACTTACAAGTAAAAAAAAGTAAGAGTGCTCGTAACTAAGGGATGGGAGCGATGAAACTCACGCATCATGTTAACTGATTTTTGATAAGCTACAGTCAACAATTCCATTTAGCAGAATGCCTCAGTTACCAAGGCAGAATCAAACCACCAGAAAACTATACAAACACTCCATACTTGTTTTGTTTTTTTTTTAAGGCAAGATACAAGTTTATATTTAAGACAATAAAACCCTTCAGCCACCTTTATCAGTGGATTTCCTAGTCTGCGTTGTCTTTTCGCCCAAAAGGAGGACACCAGCATCATGTAAAAGATGTCTCTGCATCTTTCTAGACTGTGTTCTGTGGAACAGAGCTGTCATCTCTGCATTTTATAACACTTGGCAGCAAACTCACATTCCTTGTGCATCACAGACTTCCCCTAAGGCCATCAAGTGTACTGGATAGGGACAGCACAGGGTTAGGGCTTCCAATTATAAACCCCAATCTCCTCACACTTTGTGCGCATGAGAGCTGCAGATCCCATGATAGGCATGCACAGGATGTATCAGTTCTGCATACCTACAGCACCAGGGGACCCTCCCTGTTTCAGCAAGACTTTTGACCCATTTTTTTCTCTGCGAAATCATGACCTACATTCCATGTGTAATTTCCAGAGTAACAAAAATACCTCAAATCCTCACTATAAATCTGATTCTGTGCCTTACAGAGCCACCTCATCTGGTGAATCCAAAGGAAAACATGTTAAGCAGCACTATGAGTTTGTACCGTACTTGCTGACCAGCTCAGAGACAGGAGGCACAGACAGTGCCTGGGTTTGGACATGCAATGGTGAACTTGGATTCTAAAGCACTTCTCTCAAGAAACTCTACGAGAACCACCAGTCACCCAGCACAGGATGAAAACATTCTGGCTACAGAACAACACTGCAGATCAAAACCGTCAAAGGTAAGAGCCAAAGCATACATTCCAAGAAAAAAAAAAAAAGTAATAAGTGGCTCAAGGTAAATTACCATCTCATGGAAAATGCTGTGTAGTAAAGGGTTGCTCACCAGATTAAGGATTGGTACTAAGCAAAGACTGATGAGACAATGAATTTTTCTTTGGCACATCTGAAGTGTGCCAAGGAACTGGTCTTGGCAAATGGATTCAAACATGATCAACAAATAACCTTTCTGGAGGGAAAAAAGAACAAAGCAAGAAAACTAAACATTTATCGAATGTTCAGAAAATAAGATATGGTCTCAAACACCATATTCTCCTCTCTGTTTCTGTGCCTCGCCAAAAGATCAAGGCCAGGGGAAACACAGACAGGATGGGGTACACAACATCAGTAGTAGAGGAGCGATCACAGCATAGTTCTATAATGTTCTCCCTCATTATTTAAAGAGATCAGACATGATTCTTGAAAGCTTAAGGAATTAGTGCAGGAATCAGAATCCAGTTCAAAATGGCTGGTTGCTTTCTTCCTGAAACACACATTCTAGTATATCTACAGATGTTAAAATACAAATTCTGAATTTACCCCAGAATTCCAGTAGAATTGCTATAAATCTGATTATATTTTGGTTATACTCTATTTGCCAACACTGTTTCTGCTCTCTGCGTATTACCTGGGATATAAGAACAGATTTTGGTCGTTTTGGACAACACACATGTATACAGCATGATTCAGAGGTTAGTTTGAAATGCACCCTCTTACTCTCAAGTTCCCCAGATAACTTCTTCCCACCACTAATCCATAAATAGCAAGTGATTTCTAGGTGGCTGGAGAATGAAAGGGGCAAAGAACTGTGGGAATTACTGGCTGTGGCAAGTCTGATAGGACTTGTCTCTGGCTAGTAGACAGTGAAGGAAGCTGAGAAGCCAAAAAGAGGTCAGTTAAAAAAAGAGGTACTCCTCACTCCATTATGCAAACTGAATTTATTCATGTAGAAAAATTCTCAGAAAAAACCCACATTCCTATCAGGGCTGCTGTTGCTCTGAACTGTGACCACTGGGAATTTCATTCTGCTTCACAATAAAACCATGAATACTTGGTGCCATTGAATCATATGCTCTTCAGCAAATGCTCACTCATGCTACACAATACTTCACATTTTCTTTCTCTCCTCTCTTAAAAGGATGGTCATGCCTACCTCTTTCATCAGAGAGGCCTTTCTTTCTCTTTCAGAAATCAAAACCGAAATACTTAAAAATGGAAGAGGGGGAATCCGGATGAAAAGATAAAAGACAAGACAGGAAGCAGAGCCAACAAGCTGCTGCCTAGCTATAGACACAGGGAAGTCATAGAGAAGAACACAAAGAAGTAAAATGAGTTAGTTCATGTTCCTGCTGTGATCACTTCAATTCAAGGTTAGGAAGAGCATGTCCCCACACAGCTCCAATGGGAAGTAAGCACTTGAGAAACATTCATAGGCTGCCAAATCCTTTAAAGTGTTCATCATCTATTTAGAGAGCAGGTGGAGCAAAAGCAGAAGCCATCTGAGCTGTCTACAGGAGCTTGAAGCTCTTTAGTCCTATTTAGGAAGGAACCTCTTGAGAAGAATTGACAAACGTCCTCTGAAGTCTGACAACAAGAATCCTCCATTTGTGTTTATCTTGATGTGGACACTTGTTCCTGAGGGTAGGGCTGACAGTGAGCAGGCTCCAAATAAAGGGGCTAAATAAAGCTTTCTTATCCACCTGAAAAACTGACCCAACTGACTTCCGTAAATGGTACCAGACCTAACTGTGACCCTGCAGTAGTCACAGGGAACAAAAACACCTGCTCTTGCTCTGCCTCTAAGAGCTGCATCCCTTCTAGCCCTTTCAATAAGAAAGGTCTGACCTTTTTTAATTAGACGATAATATTCTCCTGGGTAATTTTCCAGACCTAACGCTGTCATGGGATGGTGATATGTTGCAGATTAATATGTATTACACATGAAGAAATCCACTAATGTTTTCAGCAGATGATCTCATTCCAAACCTTCGTTGCTACCTCAAACGCTGGAAGTATCTTTGCTTAACCATGTTTTGAAAACCTGCTGTAAAACCACAGTTACAAGCATCGCATTCTCCTCAGTCTTTGTTCAGGTCAGGTTACTGTTAATTTTCATCAGTGGTAATGTTACAATGCCTGGATATATCAATTATACTCTGTACTTGTAAAACACAATCAGCTAATACAGTGTTTTAACCTAAAATCAAGTGCAGTGCTTTCTTCTTCCAGTTAGCCATCCTTGACAGGAATAAAAACTAGGTGATCGCTGACCCAGGACAGACAGACATTGTTCTTTATCCTGAAACACGGCACTGAGAAGTATTTGAGGCTCGTGGGTAAAATACAAACAGGAGAATCTTGTCTTTTTATTTAAAGGCATTTGAGTTAAGAACCAACCTTAAGCTTTCTGTGGCAACATGTTCTGCACAAGCGGAATCTAACCACACATTTCTCTGCTCCCAGTGAAGTTGACCAGAGCCAAGAACAGATGGCAGCAGGACAGAACTTGGAACAATTTTTGTGCAATCCAAGCAAACCTACCAAATAGCCAAAACCAAAAAAGCAGAAGTAGTTTACACAGCTTGTCCAATTTCTAAATTTAAAGTAACTCCCTCTGTGATGTACAAACTGGGTCCGGAACTTCTCATGTTCTTGTGCCCTTAACTCTTCTTAGGTCACAGTACAACAACATGTAACAAAAAATGAAGTGCTTTCATAGCGAACAGTTTCTTCCAAGAAGTGGGGAAAACAGAAGTGGTATTTGTCACCTTGGGTTACATTGATTTTGAATGCAGTAATGAAATTTCCTCAAAGTAAGAGCCTTTTATTTATATTCCACTTCCTGAAATGTTTGAACAATGCATTGGGTCTGTGGTATTTGCTCAAAAATATTCATTTAATTCAGGTTTGAGTTAGCTGATTAATTTTTACTTCATTAAAGTTATTTCTTCCTAATTATAATTTGCATAAAGATTCCCATGCTCTCCATTTTTCAGAGTCAAGTAGTAAATTAGCTTGCCAGGTGCCAAAGTGATTAACTCTGTCTTCTGCAACTGCTGCAGCCAGAGTTCTGGAGGTCTGTCTACCATGACATCTGGACAAAAGAGCTGAGCAGCTCACTTCTACTACTGAAAACTGGTGTGATAAGAGATCTCACAGGGTTTCCTCCTTCCATAAATTATGTCTCTCTCCAGATCAACCCTCTGGATTTTTCTTTCATTGTTAATACAACCAAATTCCATAGCAGTAAGGAAAGTAGTATGGCTGAACTCAGAACATAAATTAGTCTCAGAAAATGAGCAAACTGAGCAAATACATCTTTGTTTCTAAAGTAAACATTAATAAAATAGACAAAGCTGTCACACAGGCTTAGGAGACTAATGCTTCCAGCTTCTCTCATCTCTGCTCTGGGCTCAGGAATTACAGCCCTTTTCTGCATTCCATATTAGGCATCAAGCTAAGATTGTAGAGATGCTCTAAATTCAGTTCCTCAGGTAAGAGTCATTATCATTAAACATTCCTATTCCCCTGAAAGCAGAACTGCTCAGAATTATTCAAGAGTTCAGCTGGCATCTATAAAAAGAGACACCAAAGATTGTTGTTCTTGCTTAGACAAAAATCCCATTTGCAACAGAAGTTCTGATGCCCATTTCTGATTGGCCAAGTGCCCTTTACAGCCCTCCTGTCTGTCCCTCTCTCATCTCAGGGCTGAGCCTAGGCAGCCCATAGTATCAAACAAAGCAAGAGTATGAACACAACCAAGTGTTGGTGTCTGATGCGCTGAATACACACAGAAGGCAAGGCACTCCATATGTTCCCAATCACAGATGGAATAGATTTCGCTCCAAACGTGGGCTGCCCTCAGCAGCTGCAGTCCCACTTCTGTTCCTGGCAAGTGTCACAGGAAAGGTTACACATCCTCAGGTGGGTTTATATCTCCCACCAACCAACGTGATACAACACAACCAGTAAGAGTGACAGAACCTCCTCCCAGCACAGACAGAACCTAACACAGAGATCCACCACCCTATCAAGAGCACCAAAAGTCTTTTAGTCTCCAGATTGCTGGAACCTGTGGAAGACCATGCATGGAAAATAACAGTCTTCCATCTCTTTCAGTATTAATGAGCAAGACCTCAGCCTTAGCATGCACATTAACTAATGCTGCCAAACCACAGATGAAAACATTGAGGTAAACAGGGATTAGGGCCCAGATTCATTCTACTTAAAGCTTCTAAGCTATCTAGCTCAAGGCCTTCAGCAGTGGCCAGCTGCCAGGAAATACCAGAGGATTTTCCATGGCAAGTGGTAGTCTTTGTGATCTAGCTAAAGTGCACCTAAGACAGCCATCCACTGGCTCATGACCCCAGGGGCTGAGCTATGCCCTTCCTCTGGCAAGATGAAAAGCTAATGAGTAACTAATTCCTTAATTTTTCAGGGCTAATTGACAATTTTGAAGAAATTACATTAAACACGACATTAAAAGTCTTACCCTTTCAGACACAAAAACATCCCAAAAACAAACCCCGTATTTTTCACTATCTCACAGTCTCTGTTGCTGAGAGAATGCACAAAATGTGGAAGTCCAGCAAAGGAATATGAGGCAAATGGGCAGAATTGAATTCCCAGGGCATCAATCTATCTCCTGTTATCACTAATAAACCTCCAATTATTCAACCCATAAGTGGATGCTTCATTTTAGACATGAGATACAGTTTTTGTCTGACATCAGAAAATAGCTTCAATATAAATGAAGCACAGTCCCCCCTCAGGAACTTACAGCTTTGTGCGCTGCCTCCTGTATTTATTGCCTCGTCAAGTGTGAAATGGATACCCACCACTCCCCGAATTCCTTTCTGCATGAGCACTGCCAGAAGTTAAATGCCTCTGCCCGCAAGCTTGTAGGAGGGATAGAGGCAGCTGTGCCAGCCTGACAGCGAGCATGTCCACTCAACCTGGGGCACGAGATGGAGAGACACCTCCAGTGATGGAGAGACATTCCCACCCCAGTCACAAAACCCTTGCTGGGTTACACAAACCTCATGCTTGTCTTGGTTTGTCCTCACTTTACCCAGTCTCACAAGCAACAGCTGTCACAAAGCAGAGGTAAGAGTATTTTAAGTCATAAATTGGCATTAACTGCAAAAATACTGACTGACATCAACTCTACGTATTACAGAATTCTGGAAGCAGGCCAAAGCTGTGCTACAGGTATAGTCTAGCTAACATTGCAGAGTACTTTCCTCCCTAGTGGAAAAGTGCTCTCCTGGAAAGTTTTCTTCTGCATGTTTGCCTCTTCTTTATACATTCCAATTAGGAGCTCCCTCTACCCCTGACCAATTAGCTCATGCCTATTTGCATTAAAATAACAGTGAGAAGCTGCCCACTGTAAACCACTGGTATTTCCTGTTGATACCACAGAAAGTCTTCATTTCTGTGCACTGAAATGCAGCTAATTTATTTTCCTGATAGCTCACACTAATTACTTGTTCACAGAGCAAGTCACCAATTTCAAATTCTTTTCCTTGAAAGCCAAGAGATCCATAGGAGATCCATACATCAAACAGCTAAATTGGGTCTACTTCCTGTGGTTATAAGTCTAAATAAAGGCAAAGACATTAAAATTAGATTCAAAGTGGAATATCAAAGATAGCGTGAATAGTTTTATGCAGAGTAACAGTGCATATAGAAGAAAGTGAGTGCAGATAAGAGACACTCCCAGCTTATGTAGTGTGTATCACAACTGCTACTTATCAAAAACTGTATTCAGAAGCTGAAGGGGGAAAACTGATTTAATCAGTCATAAGAAGAGCTAATTACACAATCCCCTTACAGAGCATGAGGCTCTCAGAATGCAACTGAGACACCTGATGTGAAAATCACTATTTTAGATAGTTTTAAGAGTTGAGCAGAGCAAGGTCTAGTGAGTCAGAGCTAACTTTGCAGGCAAATCAGCTTTTAATTTTCAATGTCACTTTATATTATGCAAATGTTTTGGAAACTTTCTTTTTCCTTAAGATAACATCTTCTCACCTGCATACTGTTCTTTCTTGCCGGAGGTGACTTCAGTTCATGGCAATACAAGCAGAATAAGACCCACTGGAATACCTACATTTTAATTCCAGGCACACGTCTAAGGTTTCCCTTTGGAAAAGTAGAAGCTAATTGAAGTCAGCTAGGAGCAGGTTACCCTGAAAGCTATAAAATACAAGGATTGGATCCACTTTGAGCACGCAACACCTCTGTGCTGACAAAGGTCTGATGACCTCCATCCAGCAAACCTCAGTTCTACCCTCTTGACAGTTTAGCTAAACCTGAATCTGCAGGAGCTACACAGGCATGGCAGCAGAGGGAACAGCCTCGTGCTGTTTATGGAGCAGAGGCCAGTGGCAGTGTGTTGAAAGGTGATCCAAGTCAAAGACCTGCAGCTAAGCCATAGGTTTATTACAGGATGACCTACCTATGCAGAGTTTAAGGTGCCTCCAACAGAGGTGGAGGTTTCTGGAGAACAGAGAGAATACATCGCTACATCAAAAACTTCCATGAGTCCAGTAAAATTCAAGGATTTCTTCCCACAAACCTTAACAAATCAAACCAAAATGACAGGTTGTATTAGGAGCACATGAAATGGTGTTTAGAAATAGGAAACCAATTATGGAGAAAGCTTGGGAAGGGAACAGAGTTGACTGAAGCTGGCGATGTATGGGCGGCAGGATGAGGAAATCATTGTGTTCAGGAAGCTGGGTTCACACCTGCAAATCCACAATAGGCAGACTGGAGAGTGACTGTGCAAGCAGAAGAGGTGGGAGCACAAATGAAGGAGTAGACTTTGGATAGCGTAGGGGAGAACATAACACTGACAAAGATCCAGGACACCTTATTCTTACACACCCAGAGCAGCCAAGAGGTCACCCACCCGAAAACATCAACATATCCAGCATTTGCTACCATCATCTGCACATTTAATTTCTCAATCAGAAATACCAAACAGACATCAAATCCCATTCTCTCACTCATGTCACAAGTCACGAGCACTGCAGAATAGGTCAGTTTATTACTCAGAAGCCAGGGGACAGGGAGGTCGCACCAAAACAAGACAGTAAAACATTTGCCTGTTTTAACCATAACTAACTGCTTATGTGAATCTGATTACAAAGCTTTATATTGCTCCTCATGAACAGGCTGCCCAACCCTGAAATTCTGGCTGATGGAAACGTTTCTGAACAATTCGGGATGCCTACCATACCTGCAGCCATCAAACACCCGCCAACTGGATACATCAGGTAACAGGGTGTGTGGAACTGGTGAGTTGCAATGTGGAACTGAGCAGGTTTTGCCTGGGCAAAGTAGCTTGTGTGTCAAACACCTCATGCTGCTAAATAATAGAGTTGGACTTCCTGTATTAGCCAAGTTGGCATCCTACAATAGGGATGATGACATTTTTGCATTTGGCATTTTCTGCTTCTGCACCACATCAAATTTTCCACTGTGGTGTCAGGAGAGATTTCTATCTACTGCCACCGGAAGAAGCCAGATAAGGACAGGGGTTCTATACCTTTGTTATCTTTATAAAAAGGTTAGCTTGCCAACTGCCTTCATTTTTTACCAAAGGCAATGTACAGCTCAACAGAATATATATCAAAGTTTCCAGTGATTCCTTCACCTTTTCTGCTGTGCTGTCGCTTGACATTTGCCTCAGAGGCGGTCCCAATCAAAAAAGAACACTTTTGTTTTCTCTGTATTACCACTCTGAGATACAAAAAGAAAAATTTAGCCAGAGAGATGAACTGAAAGCAACCACCACTTCTTCCCTGGCTGAAGTTCCTTGATCTGGAAAGATTACTTCAGGTTAGGGTTATCTGCAAAAGTCCCTTTGCTCCAAAGAAATGTGTATAAAAATGGCTTTTAAAGGCAAATATTTCTTCTTAAGGTCTTCCCCAATTTCTAACATGAAAAACTGCCTGCAAACTTGTTCTAATTATACTCCGTATTTTGTTTATTCCATTATTCAACCATAACCACATCCTGCAGACAAAAGCCATCCAAGGCTTTCACCCACTGTGCACAGAGCAGCAATATAGATATGCTATCATTATTCGAGAGAACTCCCTTCCTGGGAAGGAGGAGAAATTAGGATGCACTTTATCTAATAAATGGTATCTAATAATAAATAATGTCATCTAATAATAATTAGATAACGGTATCTAATAATAAATCTTGACCATCTTTCTTTTCACTTGTCACAATTAAAGGCCAAGTTTACAGAACATTTTTCATTATTTGGCTTTATTAAAGATAAACAGTAAGTTACCAGTTGCTGCTGTTGAACACCAGCAATAGTACAGGTTCTGTAATTCCAATCTGCCAGTGTTTACAGGGTGACTAGTTTGTGCTAGGGCCACAGAACCCTGAAGGGAGCAGCAGCTTTCTCAGGCAGAACAGCTGGCACAGATATAAGCAGATAAAATATTAAGATGATGTTCTTAACATTGCAAATTTCTACACAAAATGAAAATCCTTCCAATCTGGTTCCCTTCCTACATATACAAAATAAAAGCACCAGGAAACAGACTATTGCATCAAACCTTAAAAAAGAAAATCAACCTTTTTTGTTTTGCTTAAGTATATTTTTAAAATTCAAATATGCAACGGACAATTAGAACACTTGGTGTTTGGGAAGCACTGATTATGACCCTTATATGTATTGCTCATATACGACAGTATCTGGGAAGTTGATAAATGAATAAACATTCCTGAAATCTCAAAAGATTAAGTCCACCAAAACACCTAAAAGTAGTGGATTCTGTGCAAGTCCTGCCCTACCTTCCTACAGGGGGACCTGGAGTGCACAGTTCAGATGTGGTGCAGGGACAGGGGATCCCTTTACTTGCATTCTGTCTAACTTGTACAGGCCATTGTGAGACGTGGAGCTTTTTGTCAATGCAAACAGAAGAGACCTTTCTTATCTGCAGTCAGACTGTGGTGATTTTTGGATCATGCTGGATACACAGACTGCATAAGAAACAGCACGGCTTTTACTAAGCACATACCAGCCTCCATGTGCATGTTTAACAGAGAAATAAAACCCACCAAATATCTGATTAAGTGCATTGAAATAATCTCCCACCGCGTTCAAGATGCACAGGAGGGGGGAGGAACTCCTCCCACGGATCCAGGCACTAGAGGAAAGAACCCTGCAGAGCTCAGTTCCAAGATCCAAGATGCAAGATGCGGCTTCCCTCGCTGCTCTGAAGTTCCTTATCTTCTGACTCTTCTTGGCATGAAGCTGAGAAGCTCCCTGTAGCAACAGGCTGTGAAAACACTCTGATCTGAGGCAAACAGATCCAACATTCTTTCTTCTATTCCTTCCCCTTCCCACAGCAGAGGACCTATCCTGGGGAAAATGCAGGCTGGCCTGGCAGCAGCAGAAAGGACACTAGGAATGAAATCTGCCAGTATTACTCACTTCTCTCGAAGTTCATCTTCATTAACTCTTCAAATACTCCTCTTCTCTCTGTGGTCAGTGGGAAATATCTGGCTACAGTCTCTGACATTTCCAGCTACAACGTTCAAATGGATAAGTCTTCTTTCCTACCATTTTCAAAATAGTAGGTACACACAAGATCTCCCACAAACTAGAAATACAGGGTACAAAAGACTGAGCAGAGATGCTACTGCTCTGCACTGGTGCTAATCAGTAGCATACCAGCTATGTAGGAGGCAGCTATTGTAGCTGGGGACCTATCTTTTGTGATCAGTAATGCTCTGTGTCCAAACATTGGGTATTGTCCTACACAATTCTTTCAATATTAGCTCAAAACAACTAATTCAACAGCTCTACGTCTTCCGACAGGAGCAAAGAAGCTGAAGAACGAACATGTATGCATGAATGCTGGAACAGGCCTCTTCCTTACTCACCCATCATCCTTCTGATCCTTCTGTACAGAACAAAGCTGCTCTGCTGTGGATGTGTCAATACAACCATTTCCATGACAACAGCCTAGGATGTGCCAAATATAGACATTTGACTTCAACAAACAGAGAAGGAAGAGACACATGACTAGAGGGTGTTCTGCTGCACTGCATTTAAACCCAATTCCTTCCTGATGGCTGTGGGCAAACACTCAGAGAAGAATTAATGGGGGCCCTTTGGGATACCAGGGCGCTCTCAATCTCATTTCTGCCCCCCATGCTCTCTCCTGCTGCAGAAGGCAGGGAATCAGCTGCCTGACTTCACCCTAAGTTCTCCAACACAGAGCCAAACAGCTGAGCATTAACTGCTGATGAAGAAAGGTTTAAATTTTGTTTCCCACCCTCATTTTTAAAGAGCTGAGGCTCATACACTGATTTTATTTCACCAGCCGTGCTTTAAAGATAGAAGACTGCCATAAACAAGGAAAGACAACTTAAGTCACTTCAGGAGGATTCATCGGCATTTTTCTTCTCCTAGCCAAGTGAGGTTCACACAGAAGGAAGGACTCCTGTGGAGCACTGCAAACAGCTTCATTCACTGAAGAAACCCCATTACAGTGCAGAGGTCCTTCTGTCAGCAGCTGCCTTACCATAGAATCATCACAAATTGGGTTGGAATGGACCTTAAAGCTCGCCTAGCTCCAACCTGCTGCCATAGGCAGGGATGTCACCAGTTAGGTCAGGTTGCCCAGGACCCCTTCCAATCTGGCCTGGAATACACTACATGTTAACAGACAAAACACGAGCACCTTGCTCGTCTTGCTGCACTGTAGAATCATTCCAGCACAAGGATGATCTAGAACCACACAGTGTGTCAACTGCACGGGTTTTTAACGTTAATCCATTTAAAACAGTGAATTTGTGAAAGATCCACTAAGACATTTCCAGCACAGGGCTCTGAGATCCTGAATCAGAGCTATGTAGGGGGCCAGGAAATTCCAACCTGCAGCAGAGTTCAAACTCTTTCTGTGGCCCTTGTAAGGTACTTGAAGCAATGTTTTTGGTCTATGGCCCAGCTCTGTTTTCCTTTTGATTATCTTACAGACAGCACTTAGCAACCCACACAACCCCCCTTGTATTTAGGTTTTATAGGAGAGGAAAACAGAGCAGGAATGTAGGTAATGTGCCTGCCTGCCACAGAGAGCACACGGAGTTAGTGATTGCCAAAACCCCTTTCCTCACAGCATTCCTATCTACTTCCAGAGTCTGTGTCAAGGAACTCCCAAAGTCTTGCTGCCTCAGGTGCTTTGTCAAGAAGAAAGTAGCTGAGATCAGTGTTTCCAGGAGAAAGCCCTGTTTTAATGGCAATGCTTGAAATTGTCTAAGAAAACTGTTAGATCAAAAGCCTTTGAGCACTGAGAAAATATATTCATATCCAAGGGATGTTGTGTTTAAATGGGGTTATCCTGGGAATTTACTCACAAGGGCTCATTCTAACAAGCACACTGGCCTCTCACATAGATTTCTGAGATTAATAATTAGAGTATTGCACAGCACAAAACTGTAGGCTGTTGTGCCCAATATGGCAGGTCCCTTCTGTGCTATGAGTTGTTACTTATGGAGTGCTATAAATAGCGGGACCGAATGAGTCTGTACACAGTGCAGAAACCACATACAAGGCTTGATTGAAGAGCACACAGCCTCAGTGCTTTCTAAGGATACTTCAGACAAGGCTCCACCTTTGCATAAACTATTTGTACAGCCAGATCCCTCCCACATGTGCACCAAAGTCTGGCCTGGCATATGCCTGAGGCCATGGTCCAGCTGATATCTGACATTACTCTCAGAAAAACAAAAGCAGCCCTGATCAGATGCTCACACCCCATGTCCCACGGGCAAGCTTTGCAAGTGCAGAAACATGCAGCAAGAGGCCACAAAACCCCACCACAAACGAACAAAATATCCCACGCCATGCAAATCATACCCTAAAAGAATCAAACACTGCTTCAGAGATTTAGGCACCAAACACTGTCTGTGCAGGCACTGTCTGTACAGGCACATGTCACCAATGAACCATCAGCTACGGTATCTGCTGCAATTAAGCAACTCTGACATGTCTTGGCTTCTCAAAGCTTCCTCTCCAGCTATGTGCTCAGCTGATCAATAGGAAGCAACTTGTGAATCCTGCAGTGATCCAACTGTCAGCAAACCCTGGCCCTCGGGACTAAGGCAAATTTGCTTCTGCTTTGTGTTTTCAGAAAATTTAATCTCCCTACCTGCCTTGCCAAAGAAAGCACTTGACAGATAAAGCTTCAGATGTGATACCAATTGCTCTGCTACCCACAGGCAGAAAGATGATCGTTAAGGTGGTCAGGAGTCCAGAAAACACACCACATTAAACTCAGCCAGGACTCCAATGCAAATGAGACTGCAAGGAACATATGGATGTACTGGAGTGGGTCCGGCTAAAGGTCAGGCGTGTTTAAGGCATTGAAGCACTTGACATACACAGAGAGGCTGAGAGAGCTTGGACACTTCAGCCTGGGGAAGAGAAGGCTCAGGAACATCTTAACAATGTGTATATGTACCTCGTGAGGGAGGTGTAGAAGACATAGTTAGACTCTGATCTGGTGGCCAATAAAAGGACAAGAAGAAATAGATACAAACCAAAGTACAGTAAATTCTATTCAAATATAAACTTTTTACACTAAGGGTAGCTATAGCCTGAAAGAGGTTGCAGAGTCTCCATTCCTGGAGATATTCAAACTTGACTGCTCATGCAGGTGACCCTGGTTAGAGCATAGGAGTAGGACTAGACAGTCTCCAGTGATGCCTAAAGCATTCTGAGATTCAGGCTGGGAGGAAGACCTGTTTAGAAGCCCTCAAGCAAAACTACAAACTTCTACAGCAGGTAAAATTTTCAGGAGTAGCGCATGGCAGAGGATGTTTCAGCTCTCCAGGACTCTGGAAACTAGAGCATGATTAAAGAAAATCAGTGTCAATCACGCAATTCAGCTTCCTCGCAAAGTACAGCCATGCAGGGGGAAACTTCCATCCTCCCTGCTGCCTGATCAGAGAAGGGAAAAGGATCAGTGCTCCAGCCAGCACAGCAAACCACACAAGCCAAGGTGCCCTTAGAAACATTTGTCACGAGGTTGGGAAGCAACTGAAAGAAGTTACTCCTGCTCTAATCTGCTTCCAGTTTGCACCTAGCCAAGACTCATCTTCCTCTGAGCACTTAGGAATTGCTGAACTGCCCCTTCTTCGCTTAGTATGATAAAGGAATTGGGTCATGGTCAGCTGTGAAGTTAAAGCACTGGTGCTGCTGCAAGTCAGTGAACACCTCAAGAGAAGTGTAAATCAGAAGAATGGATGCCTGGTCCTCTGACAAGTGGGCAGAATGATTCTCCTCTTCCCTATATTTGCACAATATTCCTAAAAAACCATAAATCATCCTCTGTTTTTTCTTATTGCAACTTGAAAAATCTTTGCAATCAAGAGGCCTTTTTCAAAAATGAAAACTGAAAGAAAGAAAAAAAGGTAGCACCTGAGAGGAAGACAGAATACCAGGTTGCAGGTCCCACCTTTATTCAGAAAAAACCCATGTATTTGGCCAAGCCGCCTTTCAGGACTTTGATGCAGCAGTGCTCACACTCATCTACATTTGTGATTTCAGAGACATCAAGAATGATTCAGATGAGTCAAGACTAATGACCTGGCCATAATTAATTCAGTGTATTTTTAAATAATTCTGTTCAAGTGTCAAGTCACAGGCTTGAAACACTCTGACATTTCTTTTTCTTACCCTTGGAAGTTTTGGTTTTTTTTTTCTTCTGAAAGCTAAGTTCTCCAGATCAGAGGAGTTATCTGGATTAGACAATCACAAGTGGCTGACTAAAAGATGCATAAGCTGTCCTAAATACAATTACTTTGGAGACTTCCTCTAGTGGCTCAAAGATGATGGTCAAGTGGCATTTGAGGGCAAGTAGAAGTCCCAGCTATGCAGTGTGTGCTCTCAAGTGAGCCCGAAAAAGCAGCATGAACACAGGTGAGTATTTGACCACCAACTGTGACTATAGATACGCAGAAGAAAACTTGACCAATCCCCCAGAATTCAGCCTATGCAGAGTACTGACAGTAAGACAGCATGAAATAGGACTGCCAGCCCCTAGATTTATGACTGTATAGAGATTGTGGTGAAGCTCAGAACTGGGACCAAAAATAGCCCAAATTAAATTATTTTGTGCTCTCCAAAGAGAAATGACAGATCCAATCAACAAGTTTCAGTACAGATGGGTTCTGCATATTTTTAATTTTTTCAGGCTTTTAAGGCTGATAAGAATGCCACATTTCAAATTGATCCAAATCCACTGTTTTCAGGGTATTAGTAACGCTGTGTTTTCATAATAAACTCCCTTAAAAGGTTTATTGTCAAAGCTTCTTTCAGGCATGCAGAGTAGGTTTTTGCCCTGAGCAGGATGTACCATCAGTGACCTCAAGCTGACACACAGCTCTGTTCAGGGAGAGGGCCCTCCTGCCAGAGCACCAGGCGAGTCAGCAGGAGCTGAGCCAACCCAGTGCTTCAAGCAACAGCTCCAGCATCCAGGCTGTTATTCTCTTATCCCGGTCACTCTGTATTGTCAGCAACTGAGACAATTTCAATACAGTCACACAACAAAATCTGCACAGGAGCCACATAGCCGTTTGCCTGGTGTGGGACTGGAAACAGCCCAGTGCCTTACTCTTGGATCACACACCTACCTGCAGCACCCGGCTGTCATCAAACAACCGCAGACACTTCACAGCTGGAGCCGAGCTCACATCTGAACACTGCAGGCACGTATTTTTCGGATGAACTGTGAACTGGCCACTTGAGCACACAGGGCTGCTGGCTCGTGTGATTCTCTAAAGCTGCACTGTGTCCCAGACCAGGGAGTATAACAGAGTACGGTTGCTCCCCTGAGAGCCAGCAAGGGAAGTCACAGCACAGGAGCAGCTCCAGCAGCCCTTGGGGTACTCCTGTTCAGCAGATGAGACTGATTCTCACTGCTTGCTGCACCTTCCTACTACAGCTGAGCCTTTAGTTTCCAAATAGTTCACGCTGGGTTTGTTTAAATTCAGTAATTATGTAGACAGCATTTCCTCCTTTGAACTTGTATGTGCCTTGACGTTTTGTAAAGACCCCTGCAAGGAATAACGTTAATGACAGCTCCAAGAACAGGGAGCCATGGCCAATCGGTGCACAGGCCCTGTTTGTAGTCTTCCTTTGCGTTTTAGAAGACCCCATGAACTGCAGTTTCTAAATGCCAAGGATGTCTTTTTGCGTGTACGTTGGAGTAGTGATCTTGGCTCATAAAGAGCTGCGAGCTTTTCACACCTGGCCTGCAAAGATTCCATTGGCCAAGGGAGAGCACGGTAGCTTAATCCTACCCATTCAAACAGATCATTTTGTGTTAACATTGAACCTCCTAGCACACCGCCTTTTTTCCTGCACTTTTAGGGATACTTCCATTTTAAAAAAAGAAAAGAGCTTAATTCAAAACTACCTCATGGAAACTATTTCCATTAGCCAAAACAAAGACTCTTGCAATTTCACTCCCACATAGAAATAAATCTCTGCCAGTTGTTTTGAAAACATCATTAGTCTTATCTTTCTTTATTCACAACATGAAACATTCTGATGCCATTACAATGATTTTTTTTATTTTAAAGAAAATAAAAATAAAATCAAAGTTCTGCATTTACCTCATGTTCCTGACACAAAAACTTCTTTTTCAAGTTATTTTATAAATACATGTCATTTACCTTCCAAAGCAAGAGGATGGTACCATATACCTTAACAGTACATTTGAAATGGATTTCAAATTATTATTTAGGCATTTATCAGATCTTTTAAGAAGGGTTCTGAAAGAGACCTTATCCATTGGTAGACAAAAAGAAAATGTAGAGCCCACACCTAGAAATGCTTGTTTTCGAGAAACCTCAGTAAGGAATGTTCTAAGCTTAACTAATGAATAACCGTGTGTGTACGTATACATATATATATACACATTTATATACGTGCGTGCGTGTGCGTGTGTATACATATATGCACTCAAATATGAGGTAAAAAGATAATTCAACAGAGTAAGAACAAGAAGGATATTCAAAATAATTGTGTACTCAGCTGCCTTTAGCACTTGATTTCCCTCCTATTCTACAACCACTTGCCAGCCTTCATCCTGCTGGAGGCCACAGAATGCAGGAATCAGCTGCACGTGGGGTGATGCATTAGAGCATCCATAAGCGCTCCCTGGGATACAGCACAACTTGGAAATGGCTCAATTACTCTAGCAAAGCAATTACTCTGTACTCCATGGGAAAAAAAAAAANAAAAAAAAAAAAAAGTTATTTGAGCTCTTATAAGCCAACATCATAGGCCAGGGAATCTCTTGCTCCCTGATTAGCAGGGATTGAAAATAACAGCAGCAAAGCTCTGTACCTGTTTAGGCAAATACACCCCGAGGTACCTTTGCAGTGAGAGCTGCCAACACTTGGATGTTCACACAATGTAATCCAAGACAGTTAACCAGGTGCAAACTATGTTCCTATCAGCTTACACCCAGGCTACTGTCTCGATTTCATATGCAGACACACCACTTTTAGGAGTAGCTCTTTTAGAATGGCGCAGACACTGAAGGCATTCAGCATCCAAGAAAACAGCTCATCTTCAGACTTTGGGCTTGCTCAGACCAATACCCCGTGCAGTCCAGCACACTCAGCTTGTCCCTGGCACTTTTAAGCAAATCACTGAACTAGTTAGTTGGTTTAACAAACATCAGACTACAAAAGGATTCTGAGATGAGACAGGATTCTAATTAAATTAGAAGCCTCCACAGATAATTACTGACACTCAGAAGAGGGCTATATTTCTCTAATCCTTCAAAGACACTTCTCATGATGCAGATGAATTGGAGAACAAGACCTTGGTAGGGAATAAGCTTAGTTACAGACAAGCTTAGTAATTTAAAGGCTTCATCTCGATGGCGAAGGACAGGCACAATTGTTCCCTACATCGTTTAACTTAACTAACTGCTAAGCAGCCATATCGAAGCTGCATCATGTGTAGGCAGCAAGTACACACATTCTTTGTGACTACCGGGCATAGACGCTATTTGCCAGCACATGCTCTAATCTATTTTTTCTGCTTTTTTACCTACATGAACTAGACCGGGATAACGCAAATTAAAAGGTACATTCAAGTTACTGCCAGCCTTTGCATGTCTACCTGAAGGTAGAGAAGAAAGGAAGGGTCAGGTAAGCTTCATGGTAGCACCTCATTCCCCCTTTCCTTCACTCTCTTGGACCACGCTAGTTTCCTGCTGCAAGAGTTGTGATGCTGGCAGTATTCAAATCAGGTGGCTTAAAGCTGTTTCATTTCCATGCAGAAAAATAGCAGCAACTGAAACTTGGATATATCCCAAAGAAGTGTTGGTCTGAAAGGCTAATTTAAAAGTAACTGAATCTGTGAGAAAATACAGCCTTAGAAGTTGTCATATTCCTCAGCAAAGGGAATAGCGATCACAATCTAAATGTTCTTCATGGGAGTTGTTTTGAAGGCAGAGAAGGAAAAGGATGAAGATGGTGTACCTGTGACACCTGGAGAAGCATCACAGGCTCCAAAGATTTATCTTTTCCTGCTGCAACCACAGCATCAGCAAAGACTGGAATGTTTATCTCTGGTAGGCACAGGTGTGAACCTGTGCTGCGTGGGGACATGAGAATTAGCATTTACTCCTTTTGGAATAAAACAAAAAAATCTCAAGGGAAAGTCAACTAGAACCACCCTCCCAATACATTAAAATGTAATTAGAACTCCAAAGTAGCTGAACTTACAAAATCTGGTTCTGCTGCAAACAGAGGCATAGAAACATGATTAGACTTCCTACCTATATTAACACTATTTTTTATTCTCTTTAATGGAAAAGCATGATGTTACTTTGCACTGAAAAAACATTTCTGTAAGTGTTCTAAATGTGTTAGGTGGCCAAGTTTACACGCATTTAGCATCGACTGAGATTCCCTTTACTGGAATGAACTCAACCACTTATTAATATAGATGCCCTCACTATTTGAATGTGATGCCAAGTCACAGTTCAGCAACACTCAACACGCTATATGGAAGATGTATTTTTTAACTAAGAAATATTTACTTAAGTTTTAGGGCAGCTCACTAATTCAGCCAAGAGGTGTTCCTTTTGTAATTCTTCCTCAAAAGTTCAGGATCGCCCTTAGGTTTAACCTAACCATACCAGTCACCATTACAAATGAATCCACACCGAGAGAAAAATCAAAGTTAATTTAGCATGGATTGTTGTTTGTTTGTTCTTAAATCCATCGATTATTTGTTCAGAAGATGAGTGGAAGTTATTCTGGCAGGTGACACAGAATATATGAGGGAACACATAGGACATGTTACAGTGCAAGCAGTGAATCCAGCTGAAACACCCTTGCTCACGATTTGCCAAGGTAAGGGTGAAACACAACATCGACATGCTGCACTGGATGCTTTGAGGCACTCACTTTTTTCCCTCCCTGCTCTCCTTTGGATGTGTTCTGAAGCAATTTGAACCTTAAATCAATCTCCCCTTGTGTGACCTCTAACTCTTGCTGACTGAGTGACCTTAGAGAAAGAAAGGTCAGTGGAATTATGCACTGCAGTCCATGAACACAGCTGAAGACATCAGTACCAAAAAGACAGGGCTAGGGGAAGAAAAAGGAAAAAGGAAGGGCTCAAAAGAAAATCTCTTGCCAAACAAGAAAGACGCAAAGCATTCGCCACAGCTCTATTACTGGCTCTCTCATCAGCCACAACAATGAAATGAATGACTTGGAAAAAACCTTCCTAAAAACCCCACAAGTTTCTTTTTAAGCTCTGAATGAAGAAAAAAAACCTCCACACCCATGCTTCATGTTTTCTTGTTTGTTTAAAGGCCATATTCCCAAGGGCAGTAGATGAGCATATCTGCATATTAGGAGCCACAAATCTGTGCAGAGGCGCACTGAAGTGTAGCCTGTACAATTAAATTGCTACTTATGCACAAATATACAGAGGATCACAGGGAAACTATGGCAACCACTGGTCCTCCAGGTTGTGATTCCCCCTTTGTCCCTACCTTTCTTTGCTCTTCCAGTCCTTCCCAACTTGGACAAGAAAAAGAACAAACAGAAGTATTAATGAGGTTGGGATTGGACCTGCAACAAAGGAGCTGGAAAGGCAAAGAGAGCTGCTGACAGGCTTGAATCTGGAAACATTCTAAAGGAAAAACTTTTCGGAGGAGTTATACAACAGTGATGAATAGGATACAGGCAGCATGAGCCTCGGGTACAAAGTCTTGCCTAGGAAACCAGGGTTAGAGCGCCCATAGTGCCACTGAATCACTTGCTGGAGCACTGTCACGACTGACTTAATTTGGATGCCCTGTGGGTTTTTGTCCAGCTGAGATATAGGCCGATTTTCAGAATAGCTAAGCCACCCCAGCTCCCAGTCCTTTTTTCACAGGAGAACTGCACTGGCCAAACACTTGGACACTGCTCATAAGTACTTAAAAATAGCAAGGACACTGTCTAAGTATCAAACGATACCTTTTTATCTATCCTAAATCATGCTTTGAAAGTCTTTTGGGCCCTCTGTGAGGGTTATTGATGCTTGCGAAGTCCTCTGGCATCCTCAAATGGAGAGCCTGGTAGAACAGTAAAGCATTCTCTATTTTCATGTTTATATTTAGCTTCAGGGAGAAGGGCCTTCTCATGTAAGGTAGTGTTTATTGACATTTAGACCAGAAATGCCATGCACTGATACCAAAAAGCAGTAGATTTTTTTTTCACTTCCTACAAGCCCAAACCATGTTTTTTGCATAGTTGTATTTCAAATGGCATTTGCACAGAAGTTTATGCTGTAACAACAGGTCTTTTCTCTTTCAACTGTCACATTAAGCTTCCCCTCTTAATCAATATATTGCAACAAGGTCAACCCCCAAACCAAAAGGAATTGCACTTCATTATTGACTGCAGAGGAAGATAACTAACCAAAGACAGCTTATGGTCCTGTGAACCTGAGAAAACTCTACCTGTCTCTTCTACACAGGGGATGTCAATTTGTATTTCTGGAATCGCACACTGTCAAACATATACATACATAAACACACATACACCTCTGTCTTTTCACTTCCTTGGAATCTAAATTATGTAAAAGAAAAACTCAAATGGATGCATTCCAATCGTACCTCCCACCTTCTTTTCACCTCCACTTTTCAGTCATTTAAATCTGGTTTATTTCTAATCTTCCCTGAAGTCTTAGACAGCAACAGACTCAGTATGAAGATCCGTACAGAAAAGCTTATGTACGCACAGCGGGAAGAAAAGCAAAACCCTCTTCACCAAGTCCACCTATCCAGCCTTAAGGTCGCTACTGGAAATGCAGAATCCCTTTCAAACAGAGAAAGAGACTGACTCATCTCTCAGACCTTTTTTAATGCAACGTTGGGCACTTCACAGTGTTTCCACACNAAACGTCTTGATATATCACACAGAAAGATGCTGGAGGCTCCCTGCTCCTCTGAGGAGAGGACATTACCACACATTTTAGTTGCCACTTCTCTCATGCATTGCCAGCTGCTACTGCTCCTGCTGGGTTTTTTTCTTGGGTTTTCTGTTTGGGTTTTTTTGGTTGGTTTAAGCAGCGTATTAAATTTTACCATTCAAAAATGTTATTTAACACAAGCTTTAAAGAAATCCTGCCTCACTCCTCAGACAGGCAATTGGCGTTGATGGAGAGGAGCAGTTCTACCACAGCTTCCTAAGTTTAAGCCAAAGAAGCATTCTGACAGAAGAATCAAAACAAAATAAATTCCTCCTTGTGATCCATTGCTCTCAAAGTTTAATCCCAATTGTGACCTGAATTTTGTTAGTAGTTAGAGACAAACCGCTCAGAAATCTTTTGCACACGAGAAGACACCTACCAGAGTATTTTGAGGCAGCAAGGAGATTGAAATGCTGATCTGTTTTTATTGTTGTATTTATATATCAGTACTGTAATTATGAAACTTAATTTGTTTTTTCCCTCTCCTCAGCCTGTCTCCATACCATTTTCTATTCCATTTCCTCTCATCTCTGTATTTCCTGCTAAATGCATGTAGCATCCACAAAATGACACCATGCCTCACAGCCTTGGGAGCAAGACTATTGTGGAAATGAAAGAGCATTTAGAAAAATAGACAATTTCAAAGCCTGCTTCTGCTATCAACCTTACTTCTTTCGTATCACTGTACACCATTTGTTTCAACTGACCTGATTAAGCTCTAGAATGCATCCAGGGAGGGCAGCTGACAGCAAACCCTGTAACACAGAGTGGACAGAACTACGGCTGCAGCCCCACGCGCAACTCTGAGCGGGAGTTTGCAAAAAGACCCTGTGCCAGATTTACTTTATGCCAATGTCAGAGCATGCTGGGGTTAATCTCCATTCCCAGCTACAAGAGAAAATAGGCAGCAGATGCTACTGAGATGCAAAAGCACATAATCTTGTACTTGCAGCCCAGATCTTTCCCCAAAACAGAGCACCAATGGTTTGATCTCACCCTCAGCTGTTTTTCCTATCCCTGGACTTTCAGGACGTACTGTAGGTGTTAAGGTCTTCTTGGCCACCTAGAAGGTGTGGTGCGCGGGGTGGAAAGTCAAGGACACTGGCCACCCTGCTGTAGCCCTTTCCTGTATGACTGTGCAGTTACTCACACTTCAACAGAGACTCCAGAGCAGCAGTGGAGATTTTATTAAACAGCTCCAAATCTACAGTAGCAGATGGAATGATAAAAACTTTCAATAATTAAAAGTACACACCACTAAAGCAGATTACACAGAACTGCACCCTGAATTCTTCCCAAGCCTTGATTCTAGCTGGTAGCACTGGGAATTTTTACTAAGGAAACGGCAATCACTGGTGGCCTCAAAGGCACTTGTCTGAATTTATCTAAGAGAGGAACTAATTTACTGCATCTCTATTAAAAATCTCTCTAAACAGCAACAGCCGAACAGCTCAGCAGTCACTGGCCGTTAACATCATTGCCAGGCTCCTTTGCTAGTATCAGCTGGGAATGAGGAAGCTTCTTTACCATGCTTGCAGTTCAAACATTCAAACCCTACATAGGCACATCAGTAACTAAAAACCAGAATGCCAGATCCAGACAGGCTGAGTAAGAACAGATCCAGGCTACATGAACCTGCCTCCAAAATCTCTGATTCAGAAAGGTATTAAATAATGGATGGGAAAGCAAAAACTGAACTTGAGCAGCTGGCTCAGGGAACTGCCCTTCCCTCCTTCAGTGCACAGCAGGGGAACCTTCCCTCATCTGCTGCACAGCACTCGCCTGGGCATTTTCTAGAGGCAGTGATACTCTCTACACTGGAATTTACACAGAGAAATGTCAACTCTTAACATTCAGCTCTATATGATTAAGCTGAAACGAGAAATGTTCCAAAAGGCAAAGACAGCTTTAATCAGGTAGAAGCCTAAGCACTCTTTCCAAAGGCATTAAAAACCTGTTTCTTCCCTCATGACTTTAGAAGTCTATTAAGGGTCTATGTGGTTTTGGTTTAGGTTTAAGTCTGCAGAGGGTGTAGCTAGCAGACACTGAATGCTTTGGTTATTTCTCAAGACTAAGAGACTGCATTTCCAAATTATATACTTTTTCCAGAAGGTTTGGTTTGGTTTGGTTTCTCAAGGTCAGTGCAATATCATAAAGCAGTTAAAAAAAAAAAAAAAAAAAAAAAAAAAAAAGGAAAAGAAAAAAAAAATAGCCCCTTACCTGTGGCAGAGTGAAGACTCTCCAAGCTCCAGTACCTGGACAGGACGCCTCTCATGCCACCACCACCACACACCACCCCGCTGCTGTCTGAATCCGAGCCTGGTGAGAGCCCGGAGCTGCCACTGCTGCTGCAGTTCTCTCCACTGTGTGCCCCGCTGGACTCACTGGGGCACTGCTGGGTCCTCATGCAGGCAGGTGAGAGGGAGAGCCAGGGGCTCTGCTGTGCTGCGGGAGGAATCGGGCAGCGCGCTCCGGAGCTGCTCCCAGGGCAGCGGTACCTGGCAGCGCTGGCTGAGCACTGAACTGGATTCCTACCCTCCTCTCCGCTTGCCTCGATGCATCCTGACATCATAGGGGTCCACTAAGGAGGCTCCCTCTGTGGCAGCTCAACTGCTTTCAGCTACAGCTTCCAGCAGCTGATTTTTATTAAAGCCGATTTCAAGGCATTAAGAAAGCAAGGGTGAGACAGCGATCTCTCCTCCTAATTTAGCAGAACTGTCAGATTAAAAATAAATAAGTGGAAATAGTAGAATTTCATGCATTTTAAAAATGCCCGAGTGAGAGAGACCTTGTGTTATCTGCTTCCCCTGAGAACTCAGAAAGGATTTAACATATAAACTAATCATGTTTAGAACTGGCTGTGGCTGCTGCTATTAAAAAACTATTTTTGTAAGTACTCAGAAAAATAATTCAAAATGAAATTAAAGCCAAGAAAACACAGATTGAGATTTGGGGAGGTTGCAGCTGGGAGTTTTGAAAAATCATTTAGCATCCACTCCCAGACTGCAGACCTGGTATGATCCCTATTTCCATATGTAATCTTTGCTAGAGACCTCAGTACCAACTGAAACAGCATCACCAACTACTGTTTACTAGAAAGTTTTATATTCTCATTACCTAACAGGTGATTCCCTGTGTCCCTCTAAGAATGATGCTGAAAGAATACTAGTTTCCTGAGAACGCAGAAATACCTGCGCAGTTTAACAACAGCTTTGAGGCAGCACAGAGATTTTATAATAAAGGACATTTCTGGGCTGCCACTCTGCTCAAAGACCTTGCAGATGGCAGATTTGTCAAACTATCAAAATAATTTAAGAGTAGCCTCACGGTTTGTACTCTGTGCAGCAGAAAACAGCATACGACTGGAATCAGCTCGATTTAGTGTGAGATTATCCAGGCCAGGTGAAAGTTAGCCAGGTGAGACTCTGCAAGCGGGGGTTGGACCAAAGCAAAGGAGGAGCTCAGCTCTGCCAGCACATCTGGGAGAGGGACAGCCACCCACACATGGGCCACAAAGGAAAACGCCAAACTGCTCCTGTCACGTACAGAGTGAACATGGCTCTAGGCACCCAAATCCAAACCCAGGAGCCCAATTTCACGCAAGAACTGAAAACGCTTATTTCACAATTTCTGCGTAAGGTAGCTCTTTGCAAAGTAAATAAGGCCACGTTATATGGCCATCACAGCCTGTTCCAATAGAGACCCCTTTGAGTCTGCCTCACTATCCATGCAAGAGCAGTTATGTCAGTTCAGTAAGACTTCTGGTTTACTGAGTAGTTCCTAAAAGGAAAAAATGTCTCACTCCATCATTGGAGATTATCACAAAGCACCCAGCAATGCTGAACCAACTTCTGAGTTCTTAAATATTTCAGCTATTCTTTAAAAGAAAGGTCTCTGCAGCAGTAACAAAAATAACATCTCTAGTGATCTGTAACAAAATAATTCCTTCATTTATCTTCTGAATGTAGCTACTTAGACCAAAATATCTAATACCTCCTAAGAGAGAAATGGAAATGTGTTCTCGATTTGACTGCGGTAGAACCACTCTTCTGCATTGATCTGGTTCTTCCGGGGCCTCCCAGAACACACTGCATTCGAGTACAACTGGAGAGAAACTCTTCTTGATCACAATAATGAGGGGAAGGTAAATGACATTGACAACAAAGATGAATGCAGATGTTCTGTGGATGTGGAGAACAGGACACTGAGAAGAAGAAAGGTCAGCGCAGCTTTTCAGACAGGAAAGGTGCTAAGGAGAGGGTACAGTTCAGTCCTAATTATCCTTATGTATGTACGTATGTTGGATGTGTGCACTGGAGAGGAATTTTCTAAAAGAATGAAAAGAAGAAAAACACTACAAAGCCAAGTTGTGGAAAGCAAAAATTGTGTCAGAGTTCAAGACTGCAACCCATCATAGAGGGGTTCCCCTGACTACAGATTTTTATTTTTTTTTTTGTTGTAAAATTTACAAAGAGATTTTCTTCTGTGACATTAGAGAGAAGTTATCTAAAGTTGATGTAGCAGTAATTGACTCCAACTAAAGATTAAGGATCTCACTACACAGCCTGGTAAAGGTAGTTAAGCTAGCCTCGGACAACCTGATCCTAAATATCTGCTGGATTTTGTAGCCTCTGTTGGGTTCCTCTGTAATCTTGTAGCTTTGAACAGTGATTACCAGAATCATTCAGGATTTGCTAGGATCTTCTTCTTCTCTCTTTGTCCCACAGACATTTTTTATTGGTATGCTAAATCTTTCACCTCAGTAGCTAATACATGCAATCCCACTCAACTTGCTAAGACAAATTTTCAGGAACTCAGCCACCACCAGGCTCTGCTTTTAAGACTGGATGAAAACCTTTGAGTGAGCACGTGTTATCAGAGACCTCACAGAGGGCAAATGTTTGTGGCTGTGGTTAAACAGAACCAAGATTGACATAGTGGGTCTAATCTTTCTGTGATTAAGAGACAAAGTGAAAAGTATACAGTAGGCAACATGATTATTTTTTAGCCACTTAAATTCAATTATACCTCTCTAGTTAATGGGGGTGGAATGGACATTTCATGCTACAGATACCATGATATACTTCTGGGAACTTGCATACCACTTTCTTCTGTGTCCCTTCAAGAGCTAAAATGACAAAAATGGAATAAATAACTCAGCTTGCTGTTTTGCTGAACTACAGGACTGCTAAATATTTATAAGACATAATGAAGTCCTGTTATTGAGCTAATATTTTCCCTCTTGAACAGATTTCTCCAGTGGCTGTCAAACATCTTCACATTAACTGGTGCCAAGTGTGAGTTTAACAGCACATCTATAGCTGGGAAAAGAAGATGAAAGTTGTCCACATGATGTCGAGTAAACAAACAGTCCCTTTGCCTCTGAGAAATACTTTCCACTACACCAGGGAGGCCAGAGGATAACTCAGTGTCACTAAGTGGTCACTGTTTTCCAGACTATCCACAAAAGATTCAGCCCTTGAGAACTTGGCTCGCCTATTCTTGTTGCAAGATTTCCAAGGCCACCAGCATGTTCATCATCAGCACACATCAGTCACAGTGAATTCATGCCTCTTTGCTTGGCACACCCAACAACAGCTCTGTGGTGTAACTCCAGGGCATCTCTTGTAGACATCTGATAGCAGAAAATTGAAAGATCTGAAGCTGTTTAAATCTGACAAGACACGTGAAAAGTTGCCAAAAAGATTTGGTCTGCATTTAGATAATGATTTAAAACAATACAGGTATGAGATTTGTTCTAGCACAGCTACAAACCTATCTTGTAATACACTAGTTACAGGTTTCTCCCTCCTTGAGGATATGACAAACCCTGGAGGTTTATGGTCATGGGTGTGTCCCTGTCCCTATCCCTATCCAAAAGTTTCAGATTCTCAGAGAGGTAGCATAAGGGAAACATCTGGGAAAGGGTAACAAGCTGGCACAAGAATAGAAAAGTCTCTGGCTGAGAGGCACGGATAGCAGTGAGAGCAAGGACGTCAAGAAACTCCAGGTCTCAGACAATTACCTGTGTCTGTCTGTCACTGTGCCACCTTGTGATTGCCTCCTGCTGGAAAAATCCCTGTGGAAAAGCTCAGAAATGGCAGCATCTTCCCTGAATGTTTCTTCTGCTCTAGGCCTGTGAGCTGGTAGCTTTTACACCCAGAACTGCCCATCTCCTGGCTTCCGCCTTGTAGCTACATTCTCACAGCTGCAGCCGCTGTCCAAACAGCTTCCCAGCAACATCCCCAATTTTAGGCAGTCTTCAGTTTATAAATAAACAGATATCAGACTCAGGAGAGATGGGGAAGGAGAAGATAGGTCTCGTAGCCTAAAAGACAAACGCGCTGGTCCACTGCTTTAACTCAAAGCCTTGTTATCCTGCTACTGCTCACTCCAGTACATATTAGGCCCTTCTCTTCCACCGCTTTCCTGGTGCAATACCTGTGTCAAAAAGTCTTCACGGGCTGCTAAAAAGCAGAAAAGCATTCCCATATCTACTTTACGAAGTGGCTTGCTTCCTAAACTGGCAGTAAAGAACATATTGAACAGTACAAATGAAGACATGGGAATACCCAGACAACTAGAAAAGGAGGAGACTGAGGGGGGAGCTCACTGCAGTCTGACTTTTTTACGAGGGGAAGCAGAGGGACAAACAATGACCTCTTTTCTCTGGCAATCAGTGACAGGACCCGAGGGAATGGCCTGAAGTTGTGTCAGGGGAGGATATCGGGAAAAGTTTTTTCACTCAGAGGTTGGCTAGGCGCTGGAACAGGCTCCCCAGGGCAGTGGTCACAGCACCAAGACAGCCAGAGTTCAAAATGCATTTGGACAAGGCTCTCAGGCATATGGTGTGGCTCTTGGGGAGGGTCAGGAGTCGGACTCGATGATCCTTGTGGGTCCCTTCCAAATCAGAAAAGTCTATGAACTAAAGGGGAAAGACACTTGATATTCATCAACACTACCTGCTGAAGTGTGTGGTGCAGCCTAGAAAGCTCTTCCGAACTATTTAAGCGTTCCTGATGTTTGAAGAGGACGGTAAACTTTGCTGACCTCGGGGTGTCTGTGGGTGCACCCGTGTGCTGGACGGGGGTTCAACCCCCCCCCCTTCCCTGGGGGAGGCTCCGCGCTTTGCCCGTCCCAGCGCCGCCAGGGACGGCCCAGCCCCGGCCGCGCCGCATTTCACAGGGGTCAGAGCCACCTGCTGGTGCCGCACGGTTCGGCAAGGGCTGCCGGGGCGGAAGGACAGGCGGCCAGTGCCTGCTCCCGCTGCTGGGACGGCCGGGTGACAGCTCTGAGCCTGCCCCGTTCCTGCCAGCATGGCATAAAGGCCGGGAGCACCATGGCTCCGACTGCGGAGAGGAGCGTAACGAGCACAGCAGAAACAGCATTAAAATGAAACTCTTCTCAGTGCATTCGGGGTATAGTCTAGCAGGGAACACGCAGCCTGACCTCGGATAAGAAGTCTGTCCCCAGCTCTTGTCCCCAGACCCTGGGCAGGTGCATGACAGAGTCTGAGAGCTGTGCATGGCACCTTTTGGGCTGGGACCATGACAGCCATCATTTCACACCTGAAGAACTAGAGAGGCCTCCATACTCCGTTCCAGTCTCTGCAGCATTCCCTGCACAAGGTGACCAGGTGCGGACTTTGGGAGTGGAAAATTTATCCGTATTTTCAACACGGAAGTATCTAGTACCACCGGATATTGCATAGTACTTTCATATCCAGTGTCTTTTATGACTAAAGCATAGACTGGGATCATTAATACAAGCAGTTGCAGCTTTGGAGTTAGAAATCTTAAAATTAGATTAAATGAATTACCATTTATTTTATATTTATTTTACATGCCTACAGCTCTGTCAAAAACAACAAGTATCACAACAAAGCTGTGCAAGAATCAGAGAGCATTCTGCTGCACTACTGTTGCCTCAAGGACACAGCCAATCCTAAAACTGATCCCTCAGCTTCAGAGTATTACTTCAGTAACTTGCACTTTTCTTCTCATCCGCGTCCTACCGCAGGCAGGACATGTGCACACATTCATCTCCTCCAAAATGCTTCAAATGAAGCCCACAAGCAGCAGCTAATAGAGATGGCTGTGACAGAAGAACCTCTGCTTCCTCTCTGCATCCGTTTCCTTTCCCAGGAGCATGGTTTTGGAAAAAGGATTCTGCTCCATTTCATTTGTTTTGCTACATTTACTCAGAAATTCTTGCGGTCTGGGCTTAGGTCATGGTATGAAATTCACTTGTACCTATCTCAGGAATATTGTGTGAATCACAGATGATTCAGGTTGCACACCCCATTTCTAGACAGCATATAAACACCTACAGCACTGCCAGCTGGTCAGTCTGCATACATTTACTTCCCCTATTCATCCTCAGAAATTCATACATATTTTTTAACTCCCTCATGTCCCACTTGGGAAGTACCATGAAATTTGTCTCAGCTGTGACTCAGAATTTACTTCTATGACAGCAGTGCTCAGGGATTTCAGCTAATGTCAGAGATGCAAAGACAACTTGACAATGATGGGTTTCCATCTGGGATTTCCAAGGAGTAAAGCTGCAGCTTTTTTCATTCAGCCAGGGAGCTGGTCCTAAGCACTGGGGCAACACCAGATGCTTGTGACAGCAAGTGATCAAAGCCCTCAGTGCTGAGAGAGCAAAGGCAAGGCTCTCAACACCACGATAATAAATAGTTTGTTTTCTTATTTCCAGATCAAGCCTCGTGACTCTGTGCATGAACTGCACAAAGCATCAGAAAGCAAACCAGTTTTGCGTAACAAAATACTATGACCATTCAACTCTGATGTAATTAGTACAGTGTTATTGTCCCTTAATTAGGTAGCTCCAGCAAGGTTTAATTGATGGTACAGAGACCTTCTGAGGCAGAAATGGCAGCTTGGCACCCAACTGTGGCTGGCTTTTTCTGGCTAGATTCCTAACCGCCAAACAACTCCTCTGCATTCTGTTTTTCCCATTCCACCCCAAAATGCTGTGATAGAGATATCTGCAGTGTTTGGGCAGGCACTGTCAGATGGAGAATTTAAAAACCTGGCAAAGATATGTCTCACAGTTTAATAATCTGTGCAACTTACATTTTAATTCTGAGAAAGTGTCAGTCATGGGAAATGAAGCAGACATGATACTTCATGCGCATTCCTCATGAAAACACAGCATACTTGTTCTTTAAGGGGATTTAAAGTACAGGAAACTTCTGTCTCTAGAGGCTCATTTAGTTGCTTTAGTGCCTAATTAGCAACTTGAGAGGAACCTCACCATACCAACTGTAGTGCTCTCCAGCAAACACAAGGTAGAGTCTATTTTGTCTGCAGAAACCTAATTTAGGAGTGTGATATAGGTGACATCATCGTAGGTGAGACAGAGTTCTCACAAGACAACACAATGTTTCTGTATCAAGCACACTATCACTGCCACGAGTGATCTCTTCTTCACTAAAAAGCTGACCGTGCCTTTAAACAGCACGCTGTTTATCCACTCAGGGAGAAAACAAACCCGAATATGAAAGGCATATGAAAGATTCCACTCTAAAGCAGATTTCTGCTCAGACATGGATGCAGCAATCCTCATAAACAGGTTAGAAGGCTTATCACATAGTTTCCATACTCAATAAACCAGAGCTTAATTCTCTCATCATTCACACCCAGCCAGGACAGTGTACACACCAGGAATGGAGATGCGCCGTTTCCAGCCCACACAGTCCAGGCCTGTCGGAGTGCTCTGGGAAAATGGATGCAGTTTCAGTGGCAGGATGTCAAAGGCAACAGGAGATGTGATAGATGGACTTATTCCAGCCTGCAACAGGAGAGGGAAAACAGAGGCAACAAACACTAAGTTTAGATGCCCCGTACGACAAAATATAGCATTCATCCCAGAGCACCTCTTCCCACCCCTGATACCTGCCCACATAAGTAAGCAGTATTAGTAGACAGACGTGGATGATTATGGCTAGAAACGTTAGAAAACAGTGAGAAGGCAAGGAAAACTGCAAGGTAATAAGAACAGAACTGGATAAGCAGATATTGGATTCATACTTCGCATAAAACCACACATACCTCCATTCACAGAAAGTTTCACTCCTTCCTATGAAGTGTTTCTAGTGGGGGGGGACGAATATCACTACAAGAAGTCATCCCCTCAGCTACAGAACTATTCCTACAGCTTTGTGACTAATAGTTCCTCTTCTAGTATTTAGCATGAAAATAAAGCTTTTCCCTTCAGAGATTTATTGGTACCGGTCCCCAGCCATATAGAATGTGGATAACAATATTCTTCTCTTCAGCTAAAGGTACAAGTAAGAATTCTCACACTGTCCTCTACCTGGCTGATTGATTTTATAAAACTTATAGAACTTAATGAAACTTTGAAAACTCTATATCACTGCCAGATGTCATTGAATTAATAACTTTTGCTGGTTTAAAGGGGAAAACAGATGGCTACATGCACATGGCTCATGGCCTCTAATACAGAGTGTAGTAATTAATGCATACTGCAGGTATGCTTTTATCCCTGTTTCCTTTTCTCTCTCTTCTCTCCCGTGGATGCCACACAGAGAAAACATCAGTGACTGCAAGTGACTGGGAGATCAGCTGCTTGGTAAGCAGTGGTCCTATGGGCATAGCCAGTTTTTCATCTCTGTCACTACTGCCCCTTCCTTTTGCCACTGTGACATTCAGTTACAACATATCCATCCTTCACTGAGCCGGGAACTTGGTGTATTGAGGCCCAGTATTTTCTCTAGGATCTTCCCCTCTCCCTACCAGCCCGCAGCATGTCCCATCAGCATAAAAGTCTACTGACTAGCCTTGATGCTGAAGCCTCTCCTGTAGATGGCCATTAGCCAAACCCTCCTTCCAAAACTAAGCAGCACACAGTGCTCATGCAGCTGAGAGTGCTGCTGCTCTGGGCCTGGTTTGGTTTTTTATTCCTGGACTTAACTTTCCTAAAAGAAAGAGAACACAGCCAATTCTTTGGCACAAATCACCATCTCTTGAGGGGTAGCATGAACCCGGTTCAAATTAACCGGAGCGGTGCCTGTTTTTCTAGAAAAGTCACAGCAAAGACCCAGTGGGAACACACACTCTTCTGGTGACAGAGAAAATCGAGCAAGACAACTTACTGGGCCACAGCTCTGAAAATGTCAAGGGTAAAGTCTAGGTTATTTACATGAAAGGTGATAGAAAGCATTATTGTTCTGTTTAAGACTAGAAAGCAGAACCCTGGCCGAAGGCTGTTACAATAAAAACTGCAGGCTGCATTCCTATTAATTCCTGGGACATCAGAGCAAATTTTGGGCACAGGCATCATTTGATTCCTGTAGCATGGAAGCCAGGCCTGTACAACCCTAACTCAGGAGAAGAAGCATTTTCAGTGGTGTTAGTAATATGCGGGCAAGGTTTGCACAACCTACAAGGGAGAGGATAGGAAATGAGGGACCAGACCATAGCAAAGGTCCTCTCCCCTACATTTTCTGGTAGAGGTTCCAGGGGGTTATTTCTATGCTCCTATGCACAGCAGTTCAGTCCCTGGCAGAGGCTGGATCTCTGTTGTATATCCATGCCTTGTCAGGTGCGCGATGGGGGGAGACTTTTCTCATTAAATCCCCTCCTCAAAGTGTGTTCATTAACCTCTTAAGAGTCTATCTGAGGTGTCCACAGTGCTCATAACCACGGTACCACACAACAAAACTTCATTTTCTCTTATTTTGGATGGGGTAAAATCAGATTTCCGGAAGTCATATTCAGGGCAATGAGCTAAAGATCTATTTTTCACTGCTTCTCATTTCTCTTTCAAAATAAGAGAGCCTTTTCTGTATGATACCCCTTCTGGGTATAGTGCCCTGATGGGCCTTTTAGGAATCTCTCTGATTTGGCAGTGCACAAACTGTGCTCAGAAGCCATGTAGAAGCCATGTCTGTGCTCCTATTGCTGTGCACTCAAGAGGCATCAAGCTTAAGAGCCAGGGTTTAAGTTTTTGTTGAAACAGGAAAGCACAGGATGGCAATAGACAGGCAGTTCAGAGCAAAAATAATTCCCAAAACAGAGGCCATTGCCATTACAGCATTCCATATGTCAGTGGTTTGGGGCACTGTCTCTGCTCCAGTTAGGAAACTTATACTGCATTAAAAACAAGCAAGAGGACCCCAGGCTACAGCCTGAAACCCATCACCGTGTGAAGGGCAAAGCCTATGGACAAGCAAAAGAGTATGTAGATTCATCCACAGCTATGTTTCTCTTCTTCCCCTTGGGGTGGGCAGCATGTGGAGTGTTATATTAAGACTTTAAGGCCCAAGATCAGAAGCTGCTCAGCTTGTTACTGGCAGCATCTCATTATAAGGGACATCTGGGTCAAGCTTTGAGTTTGACTGGGAATTTACATAGGCTGTTCCCATTTAAGGAAGCAGAGCAGCTTACTGGACCTAGGCAAAAAAAA